>CM040422.1:115702496-115794996 GCA_022702705.1 Papilionanthe hookeriana x Papilionanthe teres
GGCGCGCGCGCGCACACACACATATATATATATATATATATATATATATGATACCACATTAATAAATTTTCATAATTCATCATGAATCCCGATGTATAATATGAATATCAATACAATCTTTTCAACAAGAAATATTCAAACTTCATTTAAGAGTCATCCAGAGCTCTGATTTTAATAAAATTATAATTAAACTTACCGACTCGACGAGACGGAGCCAATGATATTAAAAACAAGCTTAGATCAAGTCATTAAACCACTATTAAAAGATTTTCGATCACATTTTGAAGGTCATATTGATGTCGAATTCGACAAGTTTATAGTTGAATCTAGCGTCTCTGCAAGACGAATCCAACAAGCCTAATATCACTAAATTCTGACATCATTAAGACAATCAAATATCCATTAAATGTCGTCAGATTGAATGAAGCTCTACGGACCGTTCCATCGAAGTGGATGATATTCATGCATTAATTGCACCAAAAATACTATAAATAGAGCCTCACCCCTCTCATGAGAGGGGGGAGAGGACTTGAGGCTTAAGAGAGAACTTAAAGCTTTAAGAATGAGCTGAAGTCTAGCGCCACCTCTGTCACCGTCGATCATCATTGGTCGTCATTGACCACCGCTGATCGCCGTTCACAACCACCAACCATCGTCGAGCACTACTGTCGTCGTTACCCACCATCGACCATTTTCGATCACCTTGTCTGTTGTCGATCATCACCAATCTCATCGACCACCACCAACAGGACGCGTCAAACGACATTGTAACTTGGAAAATCTAGTAACCCTTCCTTATTTGTTGGACAATGGGTCTTTGTAATCATCAACCTATAGTAGATTTTTACAACTGTGTCCGGACCCGTGGTTTTTTCCCTGTATGAGTTTTTCCACGTAAAAACGTAGGTGTCATTACTGGTTGTTTTCTTTTCACCTAAGTGTGCGTTGAATTCTCATGAAATACAGAGATGATAATTCATTACTCAACCGTCATGAATTTTCTAACACACATCAGTTTGACGTCGTCTGTGAGAACATTTCAATCCCACCACTGATGTAGTTACGAAGTTTACTACATGACCACTAGCCACAATATTCGTGACAACGAAGCATCCTGCTCTAACACCCATCATTCCAGGGAGTGATCACAAAGTCAATGGCATCATGATTCTTCATCTTCCTGTCTTAGAAGATGTTATCCTGCCAACAAAGACATTTCAGGTCCTTTTATAGAAGACTGAATGTGTCGGATGGAGGAGTCTCAACATGAGATCCATCATCTTCTACGCGGGGAGTGACAACCGCAACCTAATGGAACTTACTTACCACTAATTCAACATTCAATAGAAAATAACACACTCGCTGGGTTCTCTCGTAATGATGAAGCTATTCCTCTACTGAGATAAGACACTGATCTCTCGACATTACAAGTTCCACTCATATGTCTCATGCAACTCACCCTGGAGCGCCCCGCCTGGGTCAGAAATATGCCCTCTGGATAAAAGACATCACTTCCATGCTCGCCATTACTTCCAAGAATTCTCTCCTTTGGCTAAATTGGTCCTCTGACACCCTATCCCAACATATTTTAAACTCTCATAAATTGATGTCTATGAAGGGATAACTGATCCATACGAGCACGTCGACCACTATCGAACCATCATGCATATTCACTATGCTTCTGATGCGCTTCTCTATCAAGTTTCCTAGTGACTCTCAAGGGTCAAGCTCCATAAACATCTTCAATGAGCTTGTCAGATTATTCAGAGAGCAGTTCATAAGAAATAGAAGGGTCATCAAAGATTCATCCCACTTATTGGGAGTTCGCCAAAATGAGGGGGAATCCCCTAAGATATACTTTCACATGTTCTCCACTAAAGCCTGCCAGATTCATGGAGTGGATCTGAAGTTGTTGAGAGGTGTCTTTCTTGGAGGGCCCTGCCCACGACCTTTCTATTCATCACTGATGCGGGAGATGGTGCGCTCTTACGTCGATTTCATCCATCGCGTCAAAGCTCAAATCTATGCAGATGAGGCCATCATTGAACACAATAAATAATTCGAGCGATTGGGGATCAAGCACTTGAATAACTTCATGGATATAGATCAAATCTCACAGCGAAAAAAGTTCAGACGGTAGGGGAGTTGTGAGCCCTGATCAGAAAATAAATATGTCACTCAGCACATTACGTGTCGACATCCTAATGGCCATTAAGGATGAAGAGACCTTCAAGTGTCCAAGGTCGTTAAGAAATCCAGATGGTGGAGACTAATCTCAATATTATCATTTCCACCATGCAAAATGACATTCTACAGAAAGATTTTTTCAATTAAAGAAAGAAATTGAACGTCTGATATGCTAAGGTCGCCTAGCTTGCTACTTACAAGAACAATGTGAGGGGAGCCAAAATAGAATCGTCAGAGTTATCGAGTGAGAAGTACAACTCCAAATTATCTTATTTGAGTAAGAGCCTGGCTTACAAGCTTTTAATTTTATTTTCATGTTGCTTTAAACTGTCATTTTAGTGAAACTTTCTTATTTTCTCATAAAACTTTTTTGTGTATAAAGTCCCCTTGAGGGAAAGCTGTGGACAAGGTCCTCATCGATGCCTCCAGAAGTCGAGTCCAAGAGGTTAGACTTGACGAGATGATACGGTACTGTTGAAGGTCAAGCCCAAGAGTCAAGACTCGATAAGAAGCCACAATGCCACTGAAAGTCAAGACTAAGAGGCAAGACTTGATGGTAAGATATTTAACCCTCGATCCGCAGCAATGCACCAAAAACTTGGTTTGCAATCGCTAAACAATGCAATAATTTATGCTATCAAAAATATGTTATAGCCAATACTTTGACTCAAATAATAATAGTGGCTAGTGTATATAAATATAATTTTATGGAAAATATTTTATACACTAAGGGTACTACACAAGTATACGTATCGTTTCAAGTAATATAGGGCTTTAAATAAAGACCCCAATATCGATCCCACGAGGAGGATTATAGATTTTTTTTAAATATTTTCATTTTATTTTTATGTATTTCTTTTAAAGTTAAAAAATTGATATTCAATTCACGAGATGCAGAAATAAAGCATTAATAAAGTAATGATTGATGTAAATAAAAATAAGCAAACAACTTTCTTCATTTCAATTAATCCAAGACTTTTTAGATAATGTAATATTCATGGAGAATATAATTTTATGGTATTTTGCTAAATAGAAGCATTCCTATTCTTTACCTTCACTCGATAGTATAAAGAATATTGGCTAATCTATAGATCAGGTCTGGATGTATTGTTAGTAGAATGAGTTAATCTAGGCTCACACTACTAGATGTCCAAGGTTGCTATGGTCAACCCTACTAGTGACCCTTTCCTTCTCTATAAACCAAATTACAAGAATTTAACCTGTCACTCTAAAAACTTATCAGTTCTACGCCCATTAAATAATATCTTCCTATGTATTTGCACTTCACCTTGAATAACCCGCGCAAGGCTTTCGACTACCCAAGTATTCATGTGATATCTACTAGTTAAGAATTCATCTCCTTCTATGTCTCAAAACTCTTCAACAGATTTTAACAATTTAAATGACCAATTTAAATAGTAAATTAAGATCCGATATTAATATCATCACAATGTTTAAAATATATATATATATATATAGTTTTTAATTCTCCAATGAATTTTATATTATCTTATTTATCTTTTCATAATTGAAAAAAGAAAGTAAAGTAACTACTCAGAACACATTGAATTTAAACAAAAAAACATATAAATAAAACTTTGAATCAAAATACAAATACTTATCTCGAGTGTTTTTCCAATTGAACCTCTGAATCCTTCTGACTCCAAAGTAAATAGACTTCAAAAGCACCGACTCTTCAAATACTCTCAATACAAACTCTAAATAAACTCACTAATTAATAAAAGAAACTATAAATATGGCCCTTAAAATATTTCTCTAATTTCTCTCTCTAAATGGAACTATGGGGCTAGGGGACTAGGTTGGGCGTTGGTGTTTTTGTGGGCCTTTTTCTCTGAAGGAGTAGCCTCTTATTTATAGGCTTCAAGGGTTGCCTTGAGGCACCACTTCAAAAAGTGTCCATGTTCAATGAATCTTCTAGAAGGTGTGTCTGGCGCCTAGGCGCCGGACTCTGCGTCCAGTTCTTCGCACCTCTTCACTTTGGATCGCACCTCTTCGCGATCCTAACCGTTTCCAAGCGTCCAAATACAATGTATCACATGTCCTATAATCTAGGAATAACTGTCAATCTTCTAGATGGTCCAATAACCGCTAACACCGTCAAAATAACATTCCAAAAGTCATCAAAAATCTTACAGAATTTTGTATCGAACTGGTGCTTAGGCGCTGGATTCTGGCGCCTAGGCGTCAGGCCAATTATTTTGACAATTTTGCATTTTGGCTCCATTTTTGCTCCATGTTGCTCCTTTTTCATCATTTTTTCCTTCTTGAACATTTTTGTATCACCTACATCCAAAATAAAAAAATATATTTCATTAAAGCATAATATCCTTAAAAATTTGATAAAAATCAAAGCATAAAAATAGGTATTTTTTTCATGGATCAAAATCCCCCAAACTTAAACGTTGCATGTCCTCAAGTAACCCTTTTTACTGTATAAACTGTATAACAATTGGAATAAAAGGTAAATATTTAAGATTTCTTATAATTTTTGATTTTATAAAGGCTTTAGTAAATCATTAACCAAATTTAACTAAGTTTAATTTTAAGAATTTAAAGAATATTTAACTACCAAATCATAAGATTTCAAAAAATTTTCATTTACTTCGAAAATAATTGTAGTTTATTATATTAAGATCACATAAATTATTTACAAGAAAAAGATCTTCTTGAAAATCTTTTCTAATAAAGATACATGCATAAAAATTAAGTAAAATATGTAATCAGTTTTTTTCTTATAAGCTAATTCAAGTGAAGCTAATTTTTTATTAGGCATCTCCTCAAGCTTCTTCTCTCTCTCTCTCTCTCTCTTTTTTTAAGAGATGATTACTATATCTGGATAGCCTGTTAATGGTTTTGAACTTCGCTATCCTTAGCTTATATTTTCAAACATATACATTTTCACTTAATTACTATAATATGAATAGATTTCAAAAAGAATTTCAATCTTTTCTTTTTCAAGTTATAATTTTTGATTTCTTAATACTTCTAAAATTCAATTATTTCTACTAGGAATAAAAAAATTTCTTAATCTTACTCTTCTTTAAGTTGAATAATTCTATTCTTAAAATCAATCAAAGTTATTAAAATTTTGGTTAAGTCTATTAAATTATTTATGATTTCAAAAATTTAAATGATCTTAAATAGATTCTTCATTCCTTATGTTATGTTAATATTTTTTTTTAGAAAATATCAGTTCATTAAGGACAAATAAAATTTAAATTTGCATGTATTTTCCCTTCCCCAAACTTAAGTTTTGGTATATCATGAAAAAAAAAATTAAAGTATGAGAGAAAGAAAGGTATAATTTAAAAAGGTATTTTTATAAGTATGTAAAAACAGTCTAAAAAGAAAAATTTACTTCTACACAAGTTTTTTATGAATATTACTGAAATAACGAAGCATATATAAAAGTAAGCAGGGTCGTCATTTTTTTTATATCAGCAGCTGAATTAAATGACTGTACTACTAATAGTAACATAAACAAAACAACATTACTAACTATTTAAGAATACTAAACAGTAGAGTCGAAACAGAAATAAACATTAATTTATCCAAATTTCGAGTCTTGACACAATACACTAAAAATTTAAAACAGTCTCAACATCAAACAATCCAACAAAGTTTCATAAACAATTCTACACTAACAAACAACAAACAACAAACAACACTAGCAAACAAGAAATAAACTAACAACAAAATCAGCACATCTCAGAGGTAAATCAAGCTACTAATCACTATCAGTAGCCTCGTCATCGTCATCTCCAAAAGAAAACTCCACATCCTTTGGATCAACATACGGTGAAAATTTAGGACAGGTAGGAAGCGAACATCATGCTCACCCTTCAAGAATCTCACTAAAGACTACGAATACTCAGCATCATACTCACTTTTCCTTTGGGTAAACTCAAATAAATGATAAATCTTTTTGTCTATAGTATCTACTCTGTAGTGAGTTAGAAATAACTCATCCTACTGCTCTAGAAATTGATCATGCATCGATTCCCAGAAACTAGATGGTGGCTCGGCAGTAGAAGTAGAAGGTCTAGAAGTAGAATCTCTACCTTGAGTAGGTACAGAAGTAGAAGGATCAATAGATCTCTTCTCTCGAAGACGATCATAAATGCTAACACTTTCAAGCCCAATTGGCTTTGTATTCTTCAACTTCTCCTCTGATATATCAGCAGAAACTCCATTGCTCATGCATAAAGAATGAATCAAGGATGGGAATCCTAATCCCACAGAAGTCTTTGGATCTAGCAATCGATTCCACTAAATCATAAATAATACTGCTAACATCTATCAGCTTCCTCTCCTGAATGCAGTAGTTCAAGATAGCTCGATCTCTGGTAACTTCACTCAGGTGGTTGGAAGGTAGAAGTCTAGCAGAAATAAAATAATGCCATGCCTTTGAAATACCATTTAGCTTAGAAGATTTGAAGTTTACCCGTTTGTCATTCCGGATCTTCCAAGCTCCAGTGCCATCAGTCAGACATGCAATAATCATCTCAAGATCTCCCTCAGATGGAGATAAACTAGAATTGTAGCACTCGATGGTAGGTGGCAGGCTGTAGAAAATATTAATCCGTTTCAGAGTAAATCCTACTCCGACACCTCTAACGAAGAATTCGTAGTCTTCCGCATCCAAAAAGTTGGTATAAAACTCTCGTACAATAGGAATAATGACAACAGTAGTGAAATAACAGAATCGTTGCCAGTTGTGTGCAACGATCGTGTTCTCGATCATTTCACCAGGATTGTAAAAACTACGCTCCGAGATAAACTTACTTGACGTTGCAAATTCTTGATAACGAAAATGCGCTGCCGCAGTCAAAAACTTGTTGCTGTCGAATTTTTCTCGTGCCTTTCTTCGCTTAGATTTTGGTGCCATATAAACGTGAAAGAAAACACAAATAAATTTAGGAATCAAATATTTAAACTCTTTTTAAGCTTGAGAAACTTAAAATGAGTTTGAAAATCCATGGAGAAACTCTAAAAATCAAAATTTTTCTCAAAATTTTGGTTTTTAGCAAAAAATAGGAAAAACTATGGTAAGAATAAAAATAAATGGATTAGAAGGTAGATCTGACCTCTAGATGAAGAAATCAAGTGATTTCAGGCTCAAAAACTTGATGTATTGACCTCAAGATGGATCTAGGGGGTGTATTTTCATGAAAAAGAGGAAGGGGATGAAGCTTAGGTGTCAACCATGGCTAATGAGATTTAACTGCTAATTTTTGGTAAGCATGCTGAACCGGCGCCTAGGCGCCAGACTCGCCTTTCACAAAAATCACTTTAAAAATTTTATTTTCCACAAAAACTCATAAATTCAACTTCCAATTACTCATATTAGAGTAGTGCTTCAGTTTCCAATTTCTAAAATATTTCTCAAAAATTTTAAAAATTAAAAATTAAATCCAGCAATTAAACACAAGGTTTAAATCAAACTCTTCTAATTCCATTCATAATCTTTAATTTTGGCTCAATACAATACAGATAAGTATAGTAATATGATTCAAGTCCTAACAAACAATCAAACTACACAATTTCAAAGCACAAATAAGTATAGTAATATGATTCAAGTCCTGAAAAATAATCAAACTACACAATTTCAAAACAAATACAACACACATTGAACAATAAAACAAACACACCAACAACACATTCGATTTACCAAATCGATACAATGAAAAACTAGTAAATGTCTAGATCACACCACAATAACTATCTAATCTTCAAATTAGAAATTTCCATTCTCTTCGCAAGGAAGATTACTAGGCTTACTTGGGAAGAATACCAACGCCCTCGAAAAATCCATAGTCGTTTTCTCGTCGATCCATTTATTCTTCTCATACATCTCCACTTGAGCATCTTGATGAGCCGCTAGATGATCAAATTGAAGCTTCTCCTGCCATTCCATATGTTCAATTTGATGATACATCTCATGGAGGCGATCTCCAATACTTTTGAATTCAGCTTCAAATTAATCTAGACGACTTGAAATTTTCTCTAAACTTACAGCGATAAAACCATTGAAGTAGGGTTGAGCATCCTTTAAACCTTTGTCTCTAGCCTCTTCTCCAAGATTTCTTCTCTCCATTTCTTCAAAAATCCTTTCTAATCTCTCAATAAAGAAGTGTCTAGGTCGTAATTTTGGTTGATTGGGGATTGGGGACGAAGATGGGGTAATTTAAAGGAGAAAATCGTGTGAAAAACTAAAAATTTTCAGTTTTTACATGATCCAGTAACTGTGGTGCTTAGGCACCAAATCTGGCGCCTAGGCGCCGTACCCATCGATACACAGTTTTACTCTGGCGCTTAGGCGCCAAATTTCGGCACCTAGGTGCCGGAACCATGTTCGACTCCGTTTCGCCTATCGTCAAATTTCAAAGTTTCATTCTCCAAAATAGGTAAATTAGAATGGTAAGATCAATATAGATTTAGTAACACAAATTATAAACAATCCTAATGAAGGCTAACTTGATCTCCTTTTTACTCACATATGAAATGGAGTGATCCAAAGTCTAAACTTTATATACTTCGAGATAATCTTTAGCTTAAGTCAATGAGACTTGTTAGCGTCCAATTTTCTAAAGTTATATAAAATTAGTCAAGACCGAGGCATAACCTTACATTAAAAATGTAAAAACACACAAAAATAATTATGGGTTGCCTCCCACAAATCATTTGATTTAACGTCGTCAGCTGACCTAATTAAGTCTTTAATCAGGTAGACTCAACTCGTAAGCCTCTCTAGAAATCATTTTAATGTCTCCCAAATAAGGCTTCAGTCATAATCATTAACTTTAAATATTTTTCCTGTTTTGGGGTCTTTAATATCCACAGCTCCATAATGGTATACTTTCTCAATTATATATGGTTCTATTCATTTAGATCTTAATTTTCCAGGAAAAAGTCTTAAACGAGTATTAAATAATAATACTTCTTGTCCAGGCTCGAATATTTTTCCTGAAATCTTTTTATCATGTAACATTTTCATTTTCTCTTTATAATTTTTTGCATTTTCATATGATTCATTTCTTATCTCATCCATCTCATTTAATTTTAATAATCGATTTTCTCTGCCGGTATTCAAATCAAAATTAAACTCCTTTATCGCCCAATAAGCTTTATGTTCAAGTTCAACAGGTAAGTGACAATGTTTACCATAAATTAACCGGTAAGGTGACATTCCGATTGGTGTCTTATAAGCTGTTCTATAAGCCCATAATGCAGAATTAAGTCTATCAACCCAATCAGTTCTTTGAGGATTAACAGTCTTCTCTAAAATTCTTTTAGTTTCTCTGTTTGATACTTCATCCATTCCACTTGTTTGAGGGTGATACGCAGTTGAAATTCTGTGTTTGATTCCAAATTTGTCTAGTAATAATTGAATTCTTATATTTCTAAAATGACCTCCACCATCTGTGATAATTACCTTAGGCATTCCAAATCTTGGAAAAATCATTTTCTTTAAAAATTTTGAAACACTTTTGGAATCACAGTTAGGTAAAACTACAACTTCAATCCACTTTGAAACATAATCAACTGCTAATAAAATATAAATCTTTCCATATGATGGTACAAATTATCCCATAAAGTTTAAACCCCATATATCAAAAATTTCAACTTCCAATATATAGTTTAAAGGCATTTCATCTTTTATAGATTTATTTCTGACCACAAGAAAATATATTGCAAAATTTATACCAATTTCATATGAAGTTACACTTTAAAGAAAAGTATTTTCTGTGTTTTATTGCAGGAATAAAGATTTATAGGTGCTGAGAGCAAAAAGAGCAAAAAGGCGTGAATATAGAGCAAAAAGGACAAAAATTGATGAAAATTGAACTGTCCCGCCGATAGTGAGATTTAAGCCGTCGATGGTGAGATTTTTCGTAAAGTTTTTAATATATATTATAATAGAGCCCGCCGACAGCGAGATCGAGCCTGCCGACAGTGAGCCTGAACGGTTAGTCTTGCTTATAGAAGCCCGCCGAAGACGAGATCGAGTCCGCCGACGGCGAGATAGTTGATTCAAGCCAAATTCAATGAATCTGGATGCGTTTTGAAGAGGTTCTTAAGCAACCTTTAGAAATATGACTCGTTATATAGATAGAGACGATTTTGTGTGTTATGAGTGTCAGTTGGTGTCAAATTTGTGCTTCCTTTTATAGTAAGAGTTAGTGTTTAGTGTCTTGGTGAGTTATAAGTGTGTTATACAAGAAGGAAGAGTCGGAGGAACTTGAGGAATCGCTTGAGGAGAAGAATTGAGATAAGTATATTTGTTTATTATTTTATAACTTTAAATGAAATCCAACATCTGTGTTATTATTCCCATGCATTCTGAGTAGTTTCCTTTGTCTTTCTCCTTGTTGTTGAGGTTTTGTGAAATAAAGAATTAAAAGAGTCGTGCTTAATAATATTAAATAGAGATTGTGATAATCTTTTACTTAAATCTTAATTTACTTTCAATTTGGCCAATTGAATTATTAACATATGTTGAATTATCAACTATAGTAAAGATTACATCTAAGATTCAACGAATTCAAAAGCCTTGAAAGGAGGGTGCAAATAAATAGGGAAATTTTAATTATCGGGCGAAGAATTGAATATTTTAGTGTGACAGACTAAAATCTTCAATTCGGTACTATTGTTTGGGAGTCGAAGTGTAGATGTTAGCCTCGAGTGAGGGGAACGTGAGAGCTACGAAATGGCAGCGGTATCCTCCCAACCTAGCCATAGATTCGATAACCAAACATAAGCATTAGTCGATGTTCTTTGCACTCGGACCAAAGGGTAAAGAATAGGAATGCTCCTATTTGGCACAATATAATTCTAAACTCAATTAATTATTCATTCACTCAATCCTCTTAACAAGGAGAAAGATACTTTTCTAAATTGGCTTATATATTCTGCCTTTAAGTAATAGTTTTAAGTTTAAGCGTTCTTTATATTTCGTATACTATACTAAATTAGATTAGTGATCAACTTTACTAAAAATTAGTCCTTAAATCTCTAACTTCCCTATGGGATCGATATCTAGGACTCCAATATAGCCCTTTATTACTTGAGTGATACGTATACTTGCGTTGATTAAAGGGGAGGGAGTACAATTGCTACTTTACTTTGAAAAACATATATAACTTTATTAAGCTTAACAATTATATACATCCTTCTTATATTTGCAGCCCGTTGCCAAGTTTTTGGCGCCGTTGCCGGGGAAGCAAAGTAATTATTAAGGTAATTACTAAAATAATTATTAAAGATAATTACTAGAGTAATGGACTATTTTATTATTTTAGTGGTGTATGCGTAAATTTGGAACCGAAAGTTTAATACCTTACGATTCAGAATTAGAGCGCACTATTAAAAGAATTAGAAAACAGAAAAGAGAAATCATAAAATTAAATCAAATGACAAATAATCCAGAAATTGAAAATATAAACCAACCAAGACCTTTGAAAGATTACACTAAACCTACATTAGATGAAATTCACTTAACTATCCAAAATTCTGATGTACCTCATTCGAGCTTAAACCTGCAATTATCCAAATGGTACAGAATAATCAATTTAGTGGTTCACCAAATGAAGATCCTAATTTACATCTTGAGAGTTTTTTAGAGCTATGTGCTACTTTTAGATATGACGGAGTATCTAATGACGTCGTTAGACTTAGACTATTTCATTTTTCTTTAAGGGATAAGGCTAAGATGTGGTTAAATTCTTTAGCACCTGGATCAATTAAAACTTAGGGAGAATTATCACAAAATTTTTATCCAAATATTTTCCTCCTTCAAAAACTGCAAAGCTTAGAAATGATATAACTTCTTTTAGTCAGTTTGACGGAGAATCAATATATGAAGCTTGGGAGAGATTTAAAGATCCTCTTAGGAAATGCCCACATCATGCATTACCAGATTGGTTAATTATACAAACTTTTTATAATGGTTTAGTAGGATCTCTTAGATCGATCATTGATGCTGCTGCTGGAGGTTCACTAATGTCAAAACCTTTTGATGAAGCTTATTCATTAATTGAAGAAATGCCTACTAATAATTTTCAATGGCCTTATGAAAGGTTAAATCCTAAAAAAATAGCCAGTATACATGATTCTGATGCAATATCTATGTTAGCTTCTCAAATTGTTGCTATATCCAAGAAATTAGATCATTTTGGAATGAATTATTCTCCTAATATAACAGAAGAAAATTTATCTGGACAACTTATAGATGCTCAATCCTCATATGAAACTATAAATGCTATTAACAATAGACCCGATAATCCTTATGCAAATTATTATAACCTCAGGTTGAAAAATCATCCAAATTTTAATTGGAATAACAATTCGCTATATCTGCGATGGATGAATAATTCGAGTAAACCCGATAGGAAATCCATCTAACCAAAGAAATGCTAATTTTAAACCTTCTTATCTACCTGGATTTAATAATAACTCTCAATTTAAAGATAAGAAGTTATCTATGGAAGAATTAATATTAAATATGGGTCAACATTTTCAGAATCAAGGTAATCAGTTACAAATTCAAGGAAACCAATTATAAACTCAAAAAATAGTAATTAAAAATATTGAAACTCAACTTGGACATATCGCTACTGCACTTAATAGTAGAAGTCTTGGAACTTTCCCAGTAATGTGGAAATAAATCCTAAAGATCAAGGAAAAGAACAAATTAAAGCAATACAGTTACGAAGTGGAAAAGAGTTAGAAACAAGAATATAGAAAGAAACAGAAAGTCAGAATGAGGAGGTGGAAATCGAAAAAGATAAGGATCAGAAAGATCAAAATCTAGAAGATCCATTGATACCTATGAAAATTTCTGTAGAAAAACCACCACCACCATTTCCTCAGCGACTAAGGCAACATAAAAAAGATAAGCAATTTTCTAAATTTCTTGAAATTTTAAAAAAATTAACGGTAAACATTCCTTTTGTAGAAGCATTGGAACAAATGCCCAATTATGTGAAATTTATGAAGGATATTTTGAATAAAAAAGAAAATTCACAGAAAATGAAACTGTTGCACTTAGCGAAGAATGTAGTGCAATTATTCAGAAAAAGCTTCCTGAAAAATTAAAAGATCCTAGTAGTTTTATTATACCTTGCGCTAATGGAGAAAATTTTATGGAAAAGCATTATGTGATTTAGGAGCCAGCATAAATCTAATGTCTCTATTAATTTTTAAAAGATTAGGATTAAGAGAAGTCTCACCTACTTCAGTAACTCTTCAGTTAGCTAATCGTTTTGTTACATATCCTAAGGGAGTTATTGAAGATGTGTTAGTAAAAGTGGATAAGTTTATCTTCCCAGAAGATTTTATTGTTTTAGATATGGACGAAGATAAAGAAATACCCATAATATTAGGAAGACCCTTCTTAGCTACTGGAAAAGCTATGATTGATGTTCAAAAAGGAGAATTAACTATGAGAGTAAACGATCAAAAAGTTACCTTCAACATTGCAAAATCAATGAAATATCCTGCTATAAAAAAAGATGATGAATGTTTTCGAATGGAAATTATTAAACATCTACAAAATAAACATTTTAAAGAATACTTTGAAGAAAAACTCGAAATAGAAAATACTGAATTAATTGAAGAAACAAATAATGAAGAATTAGATTATATACAAGAAAAATTAGAATTGTTGAATAATACAGAAAATGCTGAAAATAATATAGTTCCATCAATTATTAAACCTCATGAACTTGAATTAAAAATCTTACCTACTCATTTAAAGTATGCTTATTTAGGTAACTCTTCAACTTTACCATTTATTATATCGGCAGAATTAAATGAATCACAAGAGCAAAAACTTTTGGACACATTAAAAAAATATAAGAAAACTTTTGGCTGGACTTTAGCAGATATTAAAGGAATTAGTCCTTCGATACTGTATGCACGAAATTATTTTAGATACCAAACACAAACCAAGAGTTGATCCCCAAAAGAGATTAAATCCGATTATGAAAGAGATAGTCAAGAAAGAAATATTAAAATGGTTAGATAATGGTATTATATATCCTATTTCTGACAGTGCTTGGGTAAGCCCAATTCACTGTGTTCCTAAGAAAGGAGGTGTGACTGTTGAAGCTAATGAAAATAATGATTTAATGCCTATAAGACAAGTTACTGGATGGCGTATATGTATTGACTATAGAAAATTAAATGCGACCACCGGGAAAGATCACTTCCCTTTACCATTTCTAGCACCAAATGTTGGATAGTACTCAGCGACATAAATATTTTTGTTTTTTAGATGGATATACCGGTTATCATCAAATTCCTATTGCTCCTGAGGATCAAGAGAAAACTACATTTACAAGTCCTTATGGAACATTCGCTTTTCAAGAATGCCTTTTGGATTATGTAATGCACCTGCAACATTCCAGAGATGTATGATGTCTATATTTAGCAAATTAATTGATAATGGAATGGAAGTATTTATGAATGATTTCTCCGTATTTGGAACATCATTTGATGTATGCTTGAGTCACCTTGAAAAAGTTTTAGAAGTATGCGAGAAAACTAACTTACTTCTAAATTGGGAGAAATGTCAATTTATGGTTGCAGGAGGAATTGTATTAGAACATAAAATTTCAAAAAATGACATGGAAGTAGATCCTGCAAAAATTCAAATTATAGATAAATTACCACCTTGTTGACCTCAATTTTGGTGAGGTTTTTTGCTTCTCTCTTTAGTACTTAGGATCTAGCCTTAGGCTTTTCCTTTGACTAATCTTAGAGGACTAGAAATGGAACCCACCATTTAGAAATTCAAACTACTTCTTAACTCCCTGCAAACCCCACAAGCTTGATTGCAAACCCTTAATCACCCAGAGGGTTGAAATCAAATGTGGAGGTTTAAAGAATGAGTTCCCTATAGGACTTTTTGGCCTTAGGAATACCCTGGATCGCCTAGTCTGGTGAGGGTTGACTTGCACATACACTACACTCTCACACACATTCCAAGTCCTTAAACCACACTCTCACCCAACTTGACTTCCTGACTCATGTAGGTAATTCATATGGATGGTCCTTAACCCCTAAGCCCCTGGCTAAGAGGGTTATGAACAACATAGTGAATGCCTCAAATGAGTCCTCACATGGCTCATATGGGCTTAATATGGCTTCATGGCTCAACCAAAGTGATTCTATTTCACTCACATTTGATCAATCTTCCTTTTTTCAAAATTTCAGTTTTTGATCCCCGGGGCCCCGGACCCACCAAACCTACCAAATACCCTTGAAATGACCCAAAATTTGCAAAATTACCTAAATTACCCAAGATCCCTCAAAATCAATCCTAAACACTTCCCACCACTCAAATTGACCATCTTTGGCCAAAAATACCAAAATTTCCAAAAATACCCCTAAACCCCCCAAAATTACCAAAATACCCTTTTACCCCAAAAATAAAAAAAATCCTAAAAATTCCTATAAAATTCCAGAAAATTCCCAATATTCCCAATTTCATTTTGTTCAACTACACCATGGGCCAATTTCGCCAATTTACCCCACTTTTACCAAAACCCCCAATTTGACCCATTTTTTAACCCAAGTGAACCCAATGTCAAGCCAAACCACCCCAATTGACCCCAATTTTGGTCCAATTCAATTCTAAACTTCAATTAAATATCCCCAATATCAATTTAGACCAAATCCAAGTCCAATTTGATTGACATTTGGGCCCAATTTCAATTTGAAGCCTAAGGCCCAATTTTGGCCCATGACCTAAACCTAGCCCAAACCAACCCAATTCAACTCCAATTAACCCCAAATCTTTTCCTAAACTTTCCTAACATCCCCATAAACAAAAAACTAACAAGATTTGCCCCAAATTTTAACCTAAACTCCACCCAAACCTAACCCAAAAACAAAATCCCTTAAATTGATCTAAGCCCAAACCTAACCCAAATGGGCCCAAATCCCAAAATTAGAGCCCAAACAAAGTTGAAAACTCTTTGTAACACTCCCATAAACATTTTTCAACATTAATTTTACACCAAATTCAACCTTAGCCCAACCGTAGCCCAAGTTAGCCCAATTTGGCCCTTGGCCCCTTTACCAAAAAAGCCCAAATTCAACCCAATTCTACTCCAAATCACACCAAATCTCTTCCAAAATCTTCATGACACATCCCTAAACTAAATGCTACATTTATTTGGTACAATCTTTTACAAAATTTTCATCCAAAAATTTATCTTAAAATCTAAAAGCTCATTTCATTAAAACATTTTAAAAGCCCATCCAAAACCATTTCAAAAGCCCAAGTTTTCAATCCAAAGCCCACATGACATTTTTTTCCATCATCCATTTAATCAAAATCACCCCTAAGTTTCAAAACCATCATTAAACCATTCCAAATAAAGCTTCATGAAAATTTTCCACCAAAATGCCAAAATTTCTAAAACCCACTTCCATGAAACTATGCCAAGCCACCCCTAAGCCAAATGGAGCCATTGAACCATGCACAAGCCACATGCAAGCCTTGGGAGCCTCTTCATGCCATTAATTGCAAAAGGAGGAGCCTCTTTTAAACCGCCTTAAAAAAGTTTTAACCCTTTTAATGATACACCCTAACCCATGATTAATCTAAATATTCATGGATGGGGACTTCACCACCTTCTCTTGGCTGAACCCACTGATTTCCCTCAGCCCAAAATCAGGCTTTGGGGAGGTTCACCAAGCCTAAAGCATGCTTTTGACTCATTTGAACCCAAAATAGCCACTTCCCCATTCCATTTGAATCAAGTCCTTTACACGTGGCCAATGCTAATTGCTTGCACCATTGCCAACCCCTGACCCTCCTGATGACAACAGTGACTTGACCCTGGCTGGCCAGCCACCGTAGCCGCCGGAAAACACCACACCCGTGATCACCCATTTGATTCAAATTTCAAATTCCTCCTTGCTGAGGTGTCCCAACTCAATTGAACTCCATGACTGTTCTTCCCTTGCCCTAAGCAGTCGATCTCGACCTCAATCGCTCTCTAGAAGCCCTCCAACCACCTCTATTTAAACACCACCACCTCTCGACCAAAGAAGGTGTTGAACCAAACCTTACCAAAACTCTGCCAAAATCACTCCAGACCCCTCTCTAGACATAGAGAACTTTATCCCCACTGAAATCCAGCCCTAAAACCCTCTCTGCGAGTCCAATTTTGGAGTTGAAATTCAAGCCCAAAACTAGGACACTTCACCACAGTGAGCCAATATTCAAATTGATTGACTCTACACCTCCACCGTACCAAGAGGAGAAGTTCCCCAGAAAAGCCCCCTCACCAGGCCGGCCATTGCTTCCAGCCTCCAAGCTTTGTGATCGGCCTTGGTCACTTTTGTACCTAGGCATTTCCCGCAGCAAGAGACTTCATCTGGAGCATGCTTGGACTCAATAGAAGGTGACACAACCCTCAGATCGAAGCTTCACTTCTCTGAGCAAAGGTATGAACTCACTCTTCCTCCCGAGCTCCTGGAGATTCTCCATTTAGTTTGAGTTAATTTCAATGCACCTTAACCATATAGATGTGTTCGTCTCTTCAAGATGAATCGATAGAGTATAAGAACGCAAAAATTCATGGAGAATCGAGTGAGATCTTAAGGTTTTAGTGTGGACGATCACGGGTGTACACCAGTCGGAGATGATAACCAGGAGCCGTTGGATCGCTCGTGTATCGAGCGGATGGTCGAGATCAAGCCAGACAGCATAATGGTACGTGAATGGCGGGCCCCCGTAGCGCTGACTCAGATGGTGGCGCTGAATCACTTAGCGACGCGTGGGCTTTCGATCCAGACGAGGATGACGCGACGCCGAGTCGGATAAGTATAAAATTAGGATTTTTTAGGATTTATTTAAATACTAAAACTTAAAAAATTCATATCTTTGCATAAAAAAATCACAAAAATAAAAAAAAATATCATCTTGCTCAGTGAACAAAGGAGAATAATGTGGAAAAGAAATAAACTTAATTGGATGAATATTTTATTTTTAATAATTTATTTACTATTTCTAATATTTTGATTCTCTATTTGCATAGACAATTCACCATGGCATGAGACCATAGGGATTTTGAAGCCTCTGATCTTGGGAACATTCCCTGAATTTTTCAAGGTCAGAGGCCATCTCTGTGAAAAGTTATTAATTTTTCAAGTTCATGTCACTATTTTAGGTATTTTAATTCTAATAATTAGCATGTTGTAAAATAAATTCTAGTAAAATTTGGTGGTTTTTCTTAGGACCAGGGGACTCTATGAAAAATATATTTTGAGTTAATTCATTCATAATAACCCTAATTGGCCTAAAATCCCAAAATTGAATTTGAATTAATTAGGGTCAATCACACACCAAATTGACTTGAAAACAATTTTCCATTGCTCTTTAGGGTCAGAGGAACCTTACATAAAATTTTGAAATCAATTGGACTTGATTAACCCACCAAATGGATTGATTAAGCCTCATAAGCAAAATGGAACTTTAAAAATTCATAACTCCAAAAATACTTTTCAAAAATTCACAAAAATGGTTTTGTAGCTTCTCTGATATCAGGGGAGTTTAGAAAAATTAAAATTGGAATTTTCTAAAAAAAAGTTGATTTTTCACAATATTTTAATATTTTAATAATTAAATAATAATAAAAATCACAAAAATATTAAAAATCATAAAAATATCACATTTTGTCTCCTAATCACTTGGGAACAAACCAAATATTTTTCCTAAGTCTCTAGAATAAGATATTGAATTTTAAAGGCTTAATGTATTTTTTAATATTAAAAAATGAATTTTCAACCTTTTTTCACTAAAATAATTCCAATAAATGAAAGAAAATTCACAAAATTATAAAATTTGTTTCTCTGAATTCCTTGAGATCATAGAGTTTTATGAAAAATATAAAATCCATTTTTCAACTTTAATTTTATTTTATAATTAATTAATATTCTAAAACTCTAAATAATTATAATAAATAAAATATAATTCAAAAAATCACCAAAATTGGTCCAAGTGGTTCTCTAGTCATTAAAAATATCCCATAATTTTCTTAAGGACAGAAACTTTACCTTGGTCATGTTGTTGAATTTTCTTTAAAAACCCCTATTTTCTACTAAAAATAATTATATAAATAAATTAAAGTCAGAAAAATGACATTTTTCTCCTTTAATGTCTTAATTGACATGTGAGTGAGGTGACATAAAAATTTCAAATTCATTTGAGGTCAATTTACTGAGTTATGAAATAAATAAGCCTAAAAGGCCATAAAGATAATTAAAAATTTTAACCCTTAATTAAAACTTTAGGTTTAATCAAAATGGAGGGTAAAATATTTGATTTTAACTTTCTCTTGGATGACTGAAACTTAGGGAAATTAAAGGGTAGAAACCCATTAAACACTTTGAAAATATCAAAATGAAACTCTAATTAATTAAATAATTTAAATTTTGGAAAGAATATATTTAAAATTTGGATTATTAAAATAGGGATATTATTAAGAGGATATTTATTCTTTAATTTAAAAATCCCTAAATAAGTCATTTCAATAATATTTAGTTCTTAATAAAAGATTAAAATAATAGTCCAAATTAAATAAATTAAAAATTAAAAGAAGATAACCCTTAAATGAATTAAAGCTTAAAATGTTAAATGGTCCAATAATTAAAATCAAATTTAAAATCTTGGAGTTAAATTAAATTAAATTAAATTAAGTCAAGTCAAAGTTTAAATTAAATTAAATTAACACCTTAACAATTAAATTAAATTAAATTAAAAATATTGAAACTAAAATTAAAACTAAATTAAAATTAAATTAAACTAAAAGTAAATTAAAATTAAAATTAAATTAAATTAAATTAGATGAAATTAAATTAAATTAAATTAAATTAAAATTAAATTAAATTAAATTAAATTAAAATCACTTAACAACAAACCTAAATCAAATCATTAAGTGTTAAATTAAAACATATTAATAATTTAAACACCTCTTTCTATCTAAGTAAATTTAAAACATAAACATCAATATGAAATACTAAGATAATTTAAAGTGTAAATATTTAAATTAAATCTTAAATAATTTGAACACTATTCCAAACTTAAAATTATTAATTAAAACCTCATAATTAAATTAAATCACTTTAAATCGTTAACTCAAACTTTAAATTAAGAATGATTAAAATTCTTAACAACCCAACTTGCCCTTAAAGGATTTAATTATTATAACTTTTAAATAGAGTATTAAGTGAGATGTCACTCCATTCATCAGGTAATCAAATACCCAGGTTCACTGAGCAAGAGACAAAGCTTAACTAAACTTCTGGATGATTAATTCACATGCAACTAAATTTACTTGAACTCAAAATAATCTCAGAAGTATTGAAAAGATGTTTAGGACTCGTCCTAAGCACTTCCTCAATAAGATAGGATGTTTTAGAAGAACAATTGAATTTAATTGTTCTTTGATGAAGAAAATCATCCCTAAAACAAACCAACAACCTAGACGTCATAGGAGATGACTAGCAATAGGATTAGGAATTTGGTAGACAACCAAAACCCTTCCCTTAGTTTTACCTAGGTATTTGTCGAAATATTTAAATGCCTTAACATGTGTTTTAAGTGCAGCTTGGGATGACGGGAAGACCCTCCAGGTACGCTTTTATTTTGTTGCAATTTACTTTATTGCAATTTACTTACGTGCAATGTACTTTATTTTTCTTGCATGATAAATAAGACTGTTGCATGAAAACCAAAACTTTTAGGATAGTCCCTAAACTGAAACCAAAATTAAATTAAAAGTCATTACAAGATAAAATTCACCGCCACAACATTCCAAAATATAAAACAACTCAAAATTTAATCTCAAACAGAACAACAAAACTACAATTGTAACTAAATTAAAACATCTCGTTGAATGATCGGGAATACCTCGGATGATGTAACCCACGTGTTGCTAACGAGATTTCCAACGGTCTAAATGAAAGTGTGGAACTCATTCAGTTGAGTTTAGCAAATTCATCCGGACTAAGTGAATTCGATGAAAATAACGGTGCCGGGATGACAGAACTGTGGGATCTTAATCGGTTCTGTTTAAACAACTTTAATATTTGTTTTAATTAAAATATTAAAAACACTTGGGCTTTAAGATTTCTCTAAACCAAAACACTTCTCTCATCTCTTGATTATCATTTTCTAAAATTAAACCTCTGCAACAACAAGGAGCTTGAAGCATAGTGGGCAGCACAGACATCTTCGTCAGCAAAACTTGTGTCTACTTTAGCAAAACATTTCATAGAATTAAATAACAAGGCCATAGGATTTCATAGTAGTTTTCATAGTGCAACATAAATCCTCAACTTTTTGTTAGGCATTTGTATAATCATGTTATGCAAATTAAGCCCTAACAGGTCTTAGGACTCCGAGGTAGTCGTTCGGTACGACATAAACCCTCACATCTCCGAGGCTATTTGTGTGCTTATGTCATACAAATATAAGACCTAAATAAACTCCCAAATTGAAGCCAAACAATAGGATAGTTTGGGAAGTTGCCAAGATTCTTCTTAAATCCTCAGCTTCTCCTACTTCTCTTTCCTTGGATTCTTAAAATAAACTGTTCTGAATTTAAGCAAATCCCTATTGAAATTTCCAAAATCCAACCCTTTGAAAACCTTAAACTTTGAAATTCTTGAGAGCAAAACCACTGATCATTATCGAGAGTTTTCTTAAATGACTCTCGTCATTTAAGATGTAATTAACTATAAGGACTTGCCCTTATAGGGAACTTTAAGAACCCAGGTAATATAAACCCTGCTTAATTTCTTTGTATTAAGCAGGGGAACTTGTCGGCTTATAAAATTGGTTCGCAGACAAACGGATGTCACAAATCTTCTAGTTTATTTAACCGAGCCCCATCATTAAGCAGTGTGTCTATTCTTCGGGATAGATACACGATTTGTGATGCGGTGCTCGTTTATATAAACTCTTTGGGATGTGAGATCGGTTTGATTTCATATCTTAAAATTTTAAAACTTAAAACTATTTTTAAAATCAAATACTACTTTCTAAATTATATATATTTAAATTAAATTTAAAATCTAAAATTCGTCGACAATTTCTGTAGGTGACCCCCTTTTCAAAATATATGATCTAAAAATATGCCGACACACCTCCTACTACAGTGAGAGGGGTAAGAAGTTTTCTTGGACATGCCAGTTTTTACAAACGCTTCATAAAAGATTTTTCAAAAATTACTAAACCTCTATGCCAACTTTTAGAAAATGACAAGAAATTTGAATTCACAACAGTATGCTTAAATGCTTTTGAATAATAAAAGATAAATTAATCACAGCACTTATAATGGTTTCCCCTAATTGGGAGAAACCATTTGAACTTATGTGTGATGCTAGTGATTATGCTATAGGAGTCGTTCTTGGACAAAGATATGATAAAAGTTTTAAAGTCATATACTATGCTAGTAAAACTCTCAATAATGCTCGAAATCAACTACACGATTACGTAAAGAGAATTATTAGTAATTGTTTATGCTTTTGATAAATTTAGATCTTACCTAATCGGAACTAAATGTATTGTGCATACCGATCACTCTGCTATTAAATTTTTAATACAAAAGAAGGATACCAAACCAAGATTAATCAGATGGATATTATTGATGCAAGAATTTGATTTTGAAATCATTAATAAAAAGGGAACTAATAATCAAATTGCAGATCATTTATCAAGACTAGAATATAATGAACTATCTGACACTGATAATGAAATTACAGACCATTTTCCTGACGAACAACTTTATAATATAAATGAATGGAAAATACATTGGTATGCTGATATAGTAAATTATATTGTAAGTGATATTTTACCACCCATGGTAACTCTGCAACAACATAAAAAATTCATTCATGATGCTAAAACATATTTTTGTGATGAACCAAATTTATATAAGCAATGTAAGGATTCAATAATTAGAAAATGTGTGCCTTATGAAGAAACAGAACAAATCAATAAAAAATGTTACGATTCTGAATTTGGAGGACATTTTGGAACAGATAAAACTGCTTATAAAATTTTACAATCCGGATTTTATTGGCCTACTGCGATAAATGCCAACGAGTAGGTAATATATCTAGAAGAAATGAAATGCCTTTAAATTTTATATTAGAAGTTGAAATTTTTTATGTTTGGGGATTAGATTTTATGGGACCATTTATACCTTCATTTGGAAACTCATATATATTAGTTGATGTTGATTATGTTTCTAAATGGATTGAAGCACAAGCCTTACCTCGATGTGATGTTAAGAGTGTTTCAAGATTTTTAATGAAAAATATTTTTACAAGATACGAAATGCCGAGAGTGATTATCACTGACGGAGGATCCCATTTTAGGAACAAATATATTCACAAATTAGTATAAAAATTCAACATTATTCATAAAATTTCAACTGCTTATCATCCACAAACCAGTGGATTAGCTGAAGTTTCTAATCGAGAAATTAAACAAATTTTAGAAAAAAATGTAAACCCTATTCGATTAGATTGGTTTACAAGACTAGACACTGCATTATGGGCATACAAGACTGCTTATAAAACTTAGATTGGAATGACTCCTTACAGGCTTATCTATGGAAAAACTTGTCACTTACCAGTTGAATTAGAGCACAAAGCATATTGAGCAATTAAAGAATTTAATTATAATTTAAGAGAAGCCGGTAAGAAGAGATTATTACAGATGAATGAATTAGAAGAATTAAGAAATGAATCTTACAATAACGATAGAATCTATAAAGAGAAAATGAAATTATGGCATGATCGAAAGATTAAATAGAAAAATTTTGAACCAGGACAAGAAGTTTTGCTCTAAAATACAAGATTGAAATTATTTCCTGGAAAATTGAAATTTCGATGGTTAAGACCTTTCACTATAACTCAAATATTTACTTACGAAACTATAAAAATTGAAGATCCAAAGACTGGACACAAATTTAAAGTAAATGGACATAGATTAAAACCATATTTTGAAGGAAGAAGACCCAATTTTAAAGAGGTTTTAATGTTTAGTCAACCTGATTAACAACCAAAATAGGTCAGACTGACGACGTTAAACCAAACACTTTATGGGAGGCAACCCATAATAGTCTTAAGTTATAGTTTATTTACTTGATTTATTGATAATTATAGTATAAATGAATTCTACTACTCATATTTATCTTTATAATCATCACAATATTAAGAGTAACAAAAGAAATAGCCGCCGACGGCGAGATCGGCACGCCTTAATTTAGTTTAAAATTATAACTATTCTGCCGACGGCGAGATCATTGCCGCCGACGGCAAGACTGGTACAAGAGCGGTTTTAGGGAGTTATTTTGGCAGTTTCTGGCGATTCTAAGTGTTTTTCTCTATATAAGAAGCATAGAACTCGAAATCTTCACTTTTTACTTCTTAGAAACGAATAGAAACTCCACCAAAATAAGAAATTATGGCATCCAATCCACTTGAAATCACGAAATCCCAAGTGTTCAATAGGAGAATGTTTGTCAGTTATGAGGCACAGCGGATATTCAACAAGGTTATGACGAAAAAGTGATTGATTAAAGAAAGAGGATTCGTTAATAGAGGAGTGGAGAGTTCAACAACATCTATTGAGGAGATGATTATTCGATGATGTTGGGAGGTATTATGCTATACAACTTCTGCGTAAGTTATCCCTGTAGTCAAAGAATTCTACTCCAATCTTCATGGAATCAACAATGGAAGCGTATTTGTACGAGTCGATGGGTAACTTTCACTCCTTCAAGAATTAATGAGTTGTATTCAATCGAGAATACACTCGTTTCGCCACTATTCAAATTTCGTCTCTACAAGATACAATATGAATGAGATTTACCGATACTTAACTAATGAACCAGAAGATTGGAAAATGCGAGAAGACGGGTACGTTAGTTTTCTGCATCACTTCTTAACCTCGTCTCTAAGCACTGGCACTTCTTTATTTCCTCAAAATTATTACCCACTATGAGGGTAAATAAAGTCTCTAAGGAATGTGCGATTGTAAATTATTGTATTCAAACTGGATTACCCATCGACGTTGGAACTATTATTGTGAAGTCTGCCTTAGGCCTAATTGTACATGGATCTGTTCACGGGCTCGAACATCCTTCAACAATTTTTGCATTATGTAGTCAATACCAAGTTTCCTACGAAGCTTGGGAAAAAGTACTATTGCCTTGAAAACCATTAGATCCGACTGATATGTTTCCTACTTTGGATAACGATAATGAGACAGCATTATTACGGACCAAGGATCTAAAAACAATCCTTCAATCAAGCCCTTGACTGATAGAATGAACATGATCTTACAGAAACTTAAAAGGATTGGAGAATGAAATTCAAAATGTGATGAATTCCATTGACAATATCTCTGATTTATTCGATCACATTAATTGGAGAATGAAAGAGCACTTTGATCATTCAGGACATCTGAAAGCTAGTTTTATACAACTTTTCAGAAGGAATGGATGGATTGAAGAAGATTCTACCGAAGAATTCCCTTTCAGGCCTTCCTATAATCTATTCTTGCATTTACGTTTTATCGGAAATATCAGAGAAGAATTAAGTTCAGATCTTGATGAGTAGAAGATATTCATTCGTACTTATTTGTGTGTGATTGCTTGAATTTAGTTTTTATTTGCACTTTATATAGTTAATCTCAATCTAGATATGATTATGTATTATTTGTTTAGTCTCAGCGTTTTGAGTATTGTAGTATGGATTGTGACGCTGAATTGTGTGTGTGTTAAGATTTTTCAATGCAATTTGTTAATAATGTAGTGCGTGTGAAATTTGTAATCACTTGGATTTTATATATATATAAGTTATAATGTTTGTGTTGTGTAAATTTATGTGTTAAAATAGTATCTAATCATGATAAAGTATATTCTAAAGTGATCGGACATTATTGAGGCTTAAAATGAATTGAACATATTATAAATTTTAAAAACTTTAAAGTTTCAAAAACCTCGCCGACAGCGAGATCGATCCCACCAACGACGAGATTTTCCCGAAAATTTTGACCTTTTGAATTAATTAGCTAGCCGACGGTGAGAAATTTCTCGCCGACAGTGAGATTCCGTAAAACACTATATTTTGACCAGTCAACCGTCACTATTCATCATCCCCTTCCTCAAAACTTAGAAAAACCGACCTAGGGCTTGATAGATCGTAGATTTGGAGCAATTTCAACACATTTTTTACACCAGATTTCGTCTTCCCTTGGTAAGAGCTTCCCTCCTATATAAATTTTTTTTATTTTCACCATGAATTTCTTCTAGATTGAGGAGTTTTGGAAAAATTTAAAATGTGGAGAAAAGTTTTGGAAGAAGTTCATGGAAATTGATTTAGAGTGACTTTAGTCAACTTTAGAAGCCATTTTAGTAATATTTTAGAGATTAGTTAAGATTTTTGTAAATTTGGTAGATCAAAAAAATGGCTCCGCGACAAAAGAGGCAAATGGATTATGATGAAACACGATTTGTAAGTGCTCGAGCGCAATTAAGATACTTCCACAATATCCAAGCAAGGAAGTGCGTACAAGATCGAGTATTTAAGAATCCAAGAGGAGAAGTGGAACGAACCATAAAAGAGAGGAGATGGTAAAATTTCTGTTATACAATAAATAGAGCTACAGTGGAAGTAGTGAAGGAATTTTATGCCAACCTAACTGAAATAGAAGATGCACCAATAAAGGTTAGAGGATTTTTAGTTGATTTCATTGCTGCAAGAATCAATTCTTTCTACGAAGTACGCGACCTACACAACAGTGAGTATGATACTATTGAAACAATGGAAGGACCGCTGGAAGAAGTAATCAACTTTCTCACTGATGGGAAAAGGGTTTGGAAAATCAAGCAGCGTGAACGGGTAAACTTCCCTCTTTCTATGTCGAATGCACTATCTAAAGCTTGGCACTATTTTATTTGTTCTACCTCGTTACCTACCTATCACCATAGTGAAGTAACAAGAGATAGAGCGCTTCGAATTTCGTATTCGGAACCCAAGAAGTATTAATGTGGGAAGTATTATTTACAAGAATGTATTAGCCACTGCAAGAAGTGAGAGTGGAGGAGGACTAGGGCATTCTGGTCTAATTTATGCACTCTGCTAATTATCTGGGGAAGAGACAAGAGATGATGAGGAATGGGTGGAGCCTATGAAACCCATTACCCAGACTAATATAAAGACTTATATATCCCACGAAGGATGGAGATCTGAAACTAGGAGTTACGTACCTTCAACTAGTAGGGATATTCCCTCCACCAGTTATGATCCTCCTACTTATAGTTTCTCCTACCCTTCATGATTCGATGAATGAAATGACCTCGCAGCGGAAGAGTTTTCAAAAGATCGAGAAAAAATTAGAGCATATTGATCGGAGAATCGGAGGATTATGAGCGAAGGCACAATTATGACAAGCGAGTATGTCTAGAGAAATTCGGAGTTCGAGATAGCTTATTATGATGCTGAGAATCGTTACAGGAGAGGAGAGCTTGATGTTTTATTTCCTGAGTGCCCCCGTTACAGTCATTACCAATCTACTCCACCTGCGGAACAAGGAGATGAAGATTTTGCTTGGGATTTTATTATCGGTGATTAGATTCTCTAATTAGATATTTATGTTATGTGATTGTTTGTTTGTTTTCTTAAATTTAATATTGATGTTTAGTTTGTGAACTTGGTTTGTTATGTTGTGTAAGACATTTTTAAAATGGTTATATAAGTTAAGTTATATAGTTTGTAAATTTTAATATTTCAGACTGTTATTGAGACCTTAAACTGAAATAGTCAATTGTGTGTGTTTAGCATTAAATTAAATATAAGTTGTGATAGTATTTTGTACTTATTTCAAAACTTCTTTACCCAGATATTTCTTTTAATATTATGTGTGTAGAAAGTTATTAACAGTACAGGTTAATTAAGTAATGGATAGAACCTGCAGAACTTCAAAAAGAAGAAATACCTAAAGCACAAAGGTATGATTTAAATTTATAGTTTGTTTTCTTTTCACCCTATATAGATAGATAGAAAAATTTAAGTTTGGGGGAGGGAAAAATACAAATTTAATTATTAAATTGTTCTCAAATTATATTTTCAAAAATTATTATAGAATGATTTTCTGTGGTAATTTTAATTCAGTAAACTAGAATTAATTTATTTAATTATTATAGAAAGTTAAAATAAATACTTTTAATGACTAACTAATTTTGTAGATTAAGATATTTAGTATAAGAGAATAAGAATATAGTTAACTATTTAAAGTAAGGAAAACTATATTTTCAAATATAAAATTCTTAGGTATTTAGTTGAGAAAGAAAAGATTGAAACTCAATGAAGTAAAAACTTTGAAATACATATAAGGGAAGTAAATGTTTCAAATTTCAAATTTAGGAAGAAGAAAATGAAATTCAAAATTATTAACAGGATAACCAAAAATAATGATCCTCACTTGAAAAAGAAAAGAAAAAAAAGATTAAAAATCAATCCAGAAAGAAAAGAAAAAGAAAAAAATATATATAAGTGAGGAGAAGCTTGAGGAAATGCCTTATTAAAAATTGGCTTCATTTGAATCAACCTAAAGGGTAAACTTCAGCTACATTTCTGAACTTATATATATGGATTAGTATTTTTCTAAGTAGTGCTTTCATGAAATTCCTATCATCTGAATATCTTAAGTAATTTAATATTGAAAAATATAGTCATTTTTGAAATAAATGGAAAACCAGAAATCTTAAACTTGATGACTAAATAACCTTATCTCTACAAACTTAAGTTAATTATTTTAAAATATTTCTAGAAAACTTTACTATAATACTTATTTAAATTAAATTCATAGTAATTTTGAATTAAAACTTTACTACTAATAATCATTACTTTTATGTAATATCTAAATTACTTCGAGGACAAGTAATAGTTAAGTTTGGGGATTTTGACCACAAGAAAATATATTGCAAAATTTATACCAATTTCATATGAAATTACACTTTAAAGAAAGTTATTTTCTGTGTTTTATCACGGGAATGAAGATTTATAGGTGCTGAGAGCAAAAAGAGCAAAAAGGCGCGAATCTGGAGCAAAAAGGACAAAAAATGATGAAAATTGAACTGTCCCGCCGACGGCGAGATTTAAGCCGACGACGACGAGATTTTCCCGAAAGTTTTTAATATATATTATAATAGAGCCCGCCGACGGCGAGATCGAGCCCGCCAACAGCGAGCCTGAACGGTTAACCTTGCTTCTATAAGCCCACCGGTGGCAAGATCGAGCCCGCCGACGGCGAGACAGTTGATTCAAGCCAAATTCGATGAATCTGGATGCGTTTTGAAGAGGTGCTTAAGCAACCTTTAGAAATATGACTCCTTCTATAAATAGAGACGATTTTGTGTGTTATGAGTGTCAGTTGGTGTCAAATTTGTGCTTCCTTTTATAGTAAGAGTTAGTGTTTAGTGTCTTGGTGAGTTATAAGTGTGTTGTACAAGAAGGAAGAGGCAGAGGAACTTGAGGAATCTGCTTGGAGAGAAGAATTGAGATAAGTATATTTGTTTATTGTTTTATAACTTTAAATTAAATCCAACATCTGTGTTATAATTCCCATGCATTCTGAGTAGTTTCCTTTGTCTTTCTCCTTGTTGTTGAGGTTTTGTGAAATGAAGAATTAAAAGAGTTGTGCTTAAAATATTAAATAGAAATTGTGATAATCTTTTAGTTAAATCTTAATTTACTTTCAATTTGGCCAATTGAATTATTAACATATGTTGAATTATCAACTATAGTAAAGATTACATCCATGATTCAGGGAATTCAAAAGCCTTGAAAGGAGGATACAAATAAATCGGGAAATATTAATTATCAGGCGAAGAATTGAATATTTTAGTGTGACAGACTAAAATCTTCAATTCGGTACTATTGTTTGGGAGCTGAAGTATAGATGTTAGCCCTCAGGTGAGGGGAATGTGGGAGCTCTGAAGTGGCAGCTAATATCCTCCCAGCCTAGCTACAGATTCAGTAACCAAACATAAGCATTAGTCAATGTTCTTTGCACCTGGACCAAAGGGTAAAGAATAGGAATGCTCCTATTTGGCACAATATAATTCTAAACTCAATTAATTATTCATTCACTCAATCCTCTTAACAAGGAGAAAGATACTTTTCTAAATTGACTTATATATTCTGCCTTTAAGTAATAGTTTTAAGTTTAAGCGTTCTTTATATTTTGTATACTATACTAAATTAGATTAGTGATCAACTTTACTAAAAATTAGTCCTTAAATCTCTAACTTCCTTGTGGGATCGTGTTGACCTCATTTTTGATGAGGTCTTCCCTTTTCTCTTTAGTGCTTAGGATCTAGCCTTAGGCTTTTCTTTTGACTGTCCTGGAGGACTAGAATTGGGACCCATCCTTTAGAAATTCAAGCCACTTCTTAACTCCCCGCAAACCCTATGAGCTCGACCGTAAACCCCCAAGTCACTCGCCCCGCAGTCACTTGGAGGGTCGAGATCAAATGCGAGAGGTTTAAAGGATGAGTTCCCTATGTGACTCTTCGGCCTTAGGATTACCCCAGGCGGCCCGGTCTCAGTGAGGGCCGACTTACACATATACTATACTCTCTCACACACATTCCAAATCCTAAAACTATTCATGCCTTGCTTGACCTCCTAACTCATGTGGATAATTCATATGGATGGTCCTTAACCCCTAAGCCCCTGACTAAGAGGGTTAGGAACAACATAGTGAATGCCTCAAATGAGTCCCCTCATGGCTCCTATGGGCTTAATATGGCTTCATGGCTCAACCAAAGTGATTCCACTTTACTCAAATTTGATCAATCTCCATTTTGCCAAAATTTCAATTTTTGATCCCCGGGACCCGGGACCCGCCTAACCTACTAAAAGCCCTTGAAACTACCCAAATTCTTCAAAATTTCCAAATCACCCAAAATTTCCTAAAATTAATCTCAAACATTTCCCTCACTACTCAAATTGACCATCTCCAGCCTAATATACCAAAAATTCCAAAAATACCCCCAATACCCTCCAAATTACCAAAATGCCCCTCTTGACCAAAAAATCCAAAAATTCAGAAAATTCCCAGAAAATTTCAGAAAATCCCAAATATTCCCAATTTCACTTTGTTCAACTACACCATGGGCCAATTTTGTTAATTTAATCCACTTCTTCCAAAACCCCCAATTTAGCCCATTTTAAACCCAAATGAACCCAATGTCAAACCAAATCACCCCAATTGACCTCAATTTTGGTCCAATTCAATTCTAAACTTCAATTAAACATCCCCAACATCAATCTAGACCAAATATAAGACCAATTTGATTGGCATTTGAATCCAATTTCATTTTTAAGCTTAAAGCCCAATTTTGACCCATGACCCAAACTTAGCCAAACCAACCCAATTCAATCCCAATTTAACCCAAATCTTTTCTAAAACCTTCCTAACATCCCCACAAACAAAAAACTAACATAATTTGCCCAAAATTTGGACCCAAACCCTACTCAAATTCAACCCAAACCCAAAATCCCTTAAATGGGCCTACACCCAAACCAAACCCAAATAGGCCCAAATCCCAAAATCAAAACCCAACCAAAGATGAAACATCTTTGAAACACTCCCATAAACATTTCTCAACATTAATTTTACATCAAATTCAACATTAGCCCAACCTTAGCCCAAGTTAGTCCATTTTGACCTATTTTGACCCTATAACTAAAGAGACTCAATTTAGACCCAATTCAATTCCAAATCACCTCAGGTTTGATCCAAATCACTCATGACACATCCCTAAACTAAAACCAACATTTATTTAGCATGGTCCTTCACAAAACTTTCATCCAAAAGCCCATTTTAAAATCCAAAAGCCCATTTCCTTAAACCACTTTAAAAGCCCATCCAAAACCATTTCAAAAGCCCAAAATCTATCCTAAAGCCCACATGATATTTTCATTTGTCATCCTTTTAACCAAAATCAACCCCTAAGTTTTAAATCCATGATCAAATGATTCCAAATCAAGCCTCATGCCAAATCACCCCTAAATGCCAAAAATCCCTAAAACCCATTTTCATGAAACTTGGCTAAGCCATTCCCAAGCCACATGAAGCCATGAAGCCATCCTTAAGCCCCATGTAAAGCCATGATAAGTTTGACATGTGACCATCCCATAAATGGCAAATGGAGGAGCCCCTTTCTTAAGCCTTCCTTAAGCCTTTTTAACCCCATCCATGCTACACACTAAACCAAGTTTAGCCACCTCACCATGGATGGAAACCGCACCATTTTCTCTTGGCTGACCCAAGTGACTCTTTTCAGCCCAAAACCAGGCCTTGGGTGGTGAACCTAGCCCAAAAACATGGGTTGACTCATTTGAACCCAAAATAGCCTTCCCCCCATTCCATTTCAATTCAACTTCTTTACACATGAACATGGCCAATTGATCGCACTAAACCCTGCACCCGACCTCCCCGACCTCGAGGTGACCCGACCCCGGCCGTCCAGCCATCACAGCCGCCGGAAACCACCGAGGCCGAGAGCACCCATGTGAGCCAATTTTTGAATTCTGCCTTGCTGACTTGTCCCATGCCTAATGGCCACCATGGCTGTTCTTCTCCTCACCAGAGCAGTTGATCCAAGCCACTAAACCCCCCTGGGAAGCCCTCCAGCCACCTCTATTTAAACACCACCACCTCTCGGCCAAAGGGGACATTGAAACAAACCATACAGAAACTCTGCCAAAATCATTCCAGACTCTTCCCTATACCTGGAGAACTTGATCCCCACTGAAATCCCCCTGCCATTTCCTCTCTGCGAGCTCAATTTCGTAGTTGAAATTCAAGCCCAAAACCAGGACACTTCACCACGGTGAGTCAATCCTCAAATTGATCGACTCTACACCTTCACCGGACCAAGAGGAGAAGTTTCCCAGACAAAAGCCCCCTCACCGAGCCGGCCATTGCTTCCGACCTCAAAGCTTTATGATCGGCCGTGGTCACTTTTGTACCTAGGCAATTCACTAGGACAAGGGACTTCATCCGGAGCTTGCTTGGACCCAATCGAACGCGACACAACTCTCGGATCGAAGCTTCACTTCTCTGAGCAAAGGTATGAACTCTCTCTTCCTCCCGAGCTCCTGGAGATTCTCCATTTGATATGTATCGATTTCAATACGTGTTTACCATACGTATGTGTTCGTCTCTTCAAGACGAATCCATAGAGCATAAGAATACAAAAATCCGTTGAGAATCGAGTGAGTTCTTAGGGTTTTAGTGTGGACGGTCACGGGTGCACACCCGCCGTAGACGATGACCGAGAGCCGTCTGGATCGAGCGTGTATCGAGCGGACGATCGAGATCAAGCCGGACAGCGCAATGGTACATGAACCGCGGGCCCCTGGAGCACTGAGTCGGATGGTGGCGTCGAATAGGAATGCGCCGCGTGGGCATTTGGAGCTGCCGAGGATTGCATGGCGCCGCGTGGATAAGTAGATAAATAGGGATTTTTCTTATTTATTAAATACCCAAAACTTCAAAAATGCATAACTTTATGTAGAAAAATCCTAAAAATAAAATAAAATACCCTCTTGCTCAGTGAACAGAGGAGAATAATGTGGAAATGAAATCAAGTCATTTCATCAAGTATTTTATTTTTAATGATTTATTTACTCTCTGTGGTATTTTAATTCTCCATTTGTATGTATAATTCACTATGACATGAGACCATAGGAGCTTTGAAGCCTCCGACCTGAGTGAACATTCCCTGAATTTTCCAAGGTCAGAGGCCATCCCTATGAGAAGTTATTGATTTTCAATTTCATGTTACTGTTTTAAGTATTTTAATTCCAATAACTAGCATGTTGAGAAATAAATTCTAGGAAAATAATTATTGAATTTTAAAGGCTTAATGTAATTTTTAATATTAAAAAAATGTATTTTCTAACCTTTTCACTAAAATAATTCTAATAAATCAAAGAAAAATCAGAAAAATATAAAATTTAATTCTCTAGACTCCTTGAGGTCAGACAGATTTAAGAAAAATATAAAATTCATTTTTTAACTTTACTTTTATTTTAAAATTAATTAATACTCCAAAAGTCAAAATAATTCTAATAAATAAAATATAATTCTAAAAATCACCAAAATTGATCCAAATGGTCCTCTAGTCATTAGGAACATCCCATAATTTTCTCAAGGATAAAAATATTTTCTTGGTCATGTTATTGAATTTTCCTTGGAAACCCTTATTTTCCATTAAAAATAATTACATAAATAAATTAAATACAGAAAAATCACATTTTTCTCCTCTAATGTCTTAATTGACATGTGAGTGAGGTTACATAAAAATTTCAAGTCCATTTGAGCTTAATTTAGTTAGTTATAGAATTATTAAGCTTGAAAGGCAAAAGAGTAATTAAAAATTTCAACCCTTAATTAAAATTTTAGGATTAATCAAAAGAGGAAGGGTAAAATATTTGACCTTAAACTGATTTTGGATGATTAAAACTTAAATGATTGAGGGTAGAAACCTACTAATCATTTCAAATATAATTAAAGTAAAACTTTAGTTAACTAATTAATTGAAATTTTGGAAGAATAATAGAAATTGGAATTATTAAAGTAGGGATATTATTAAGAGGATATTTATTCTTTAATTTAAAAATCCCTAAATAAATCACTTCAATAATACTTAATTCTTAATTAAAAAAAATTAAAAGAATAATCTCATTTAATAATTAAAATTAAAATTAAATTAAAATTAAAACTAAATTAAATTAAATTAAGATTAAAATTAAGTTTAAATTAAATTAAATTAAAATTTAAAATTAAATTAAAATTTAAAATTAAATTAAATTAAATTAAATTAAAATTAAAATTAAACTAAAATCAAATTAAATTAAATTAAATTAAACTAAATTAAAATTAAATTAAATCAAAATTAAATTAAATTAAAATTAAAATAAATTAAAATTAAATTAAATTAAATTAAACTAAATTAAATTAAATTAAATTAAAATTAAAATAAATTAAAATTAAATTAAATTAAATTAAATTAAATTAAATTAAATTAAAATTAAATTAAATTGAATTAAATTAAATCAAAATCATTTATCAACGAACTAAATTAAATCATTAAGAATTAAATCTAAGATAACTTGAACACTATTTCAAACTTAAACTAATTTTTATAATTAAGTCAAAATTAAAATTAAATCATTAAGTTTAAATCATTAAAATACTTAATAAGTTGATTTGCCCTTTTAAAGCACTTATTATTATAACTCTTAAATGAGGTATCATGTGAAGTGTTACTTCACTCATAGGATATTCAAATGTCCTAGTTCACTGAGCAAGAGAACAAAACTTAAACTCATGGATGATTAATTCACTTGTATAATTAAATTCTCTTGGACTTAAAACAATCCTAGAGGTATTGAAAACATGTTTAAGACTCGTCTTTAAGCACTTCCTCAATATGATAGGATGTTTATAAGAACAATTGAATTTAATTGTTCTTCGATGAAGAAAATCATCCTTAAACCAAAACACAAGAACTCAGACGTCATAGGAGATGACTAGCTATAGGATTAGGACTTTGGTAGACAACCAAAACCTTTCCATTAGCTTTACCTAGGTACTTGTTGGAACATTTAAATGCCTTAACATGTGTTTTAAGTGCAGCTTGGGATGACGGGAAGACCCTCCAGGTACACTTTTATTTAATTGTAATTTACTTTATTGTAATTTACTTACATGCACTGTACATTACTTTTCTTGCATGATAAACAACTGTTGCATGAAAACCAAAACCTTTAGGATAGTCCCTGAACTGAAACCAAAATTAAATTAAAAGTCATTGCAAGATAAAATTCACCGCCACAACATTCAAAATATAAAACAACTCAAAATTTAATCACAAACAAAACAATAAAACTACAATTGCAACTAAATTAAAACGTCTCGTCGAATGATCGAGAATACCTCGGATGATGTAACCCACGTGTTGCTAACGGGATTTCCCACTGCCTAAATGAAAGTGTGGAACTCATTCAATTGAGTGTAGCAAATTCATCTGGACTAAGTGAATTCGATGAAAATAACGGTGACGGGATGACGGAACTGTGGGATCTTAATCGGTTCTGTTTAAACAACTTTAAGATTTGTTTTAATTAAAATATTAAAAAAAACACTTGGATTCTAAAATTTTCTCTAAACCAAAACACTTTTCTCATCTCTTGATTTTCACCTTCTACAACTAAACCTCTAAAACAACAAGGAGTTTGGAGCACGGTGGGCAGCACAGCCATCTTCGTCAGCAAAACAACTCTACATCAGCTAAACATTCTTAGAATTAAACAACCAAACCGTAAGATTTTGAGGTAGTTTGCCTAGTGCAACATAAATCCTTAACCCTTTTGTTAGGCATTTGCATAATCATGTTATGTAAATTAAGCCCTAACCGGTCTTAGGACTCCGAGGTAGTCGTTTGGTATGACATAAACCCTCACATCTTCGAGGCCATTTGTATGATTATGTCATACTAATATAAGTCCTAATCAATTAAAATTGGCAGGATTGAAACATTAAATAAACTCCCAAATTGAAGCCAAACAAAAGGATAGTTTGGGAAGTTGCCAAGATTCTTCTTGGATCCTCAGCTTCTCCTATTTTTCTTCCTTTGAACTCCTGAAATTAACTGTTCCAAATTTGATCCATTCCCTATTGAAATTCCAAAATTCAATCCTTTAAAAACCTTAAACTTTGAAATTATTGAGAGCAAAACCACTGATCATTATCAAGAGTTTTCTTAAGTGATTCTCGACACTTAGGATGTAATTAACTATAGGGGCTTGCCCTTATAGGGAACTTTAAGAACCCAGGTAATATAAACCCTGTTTAATTTCTTTATATTAAACAGGGGAATTTATCGGCTTATAAAATTGGTTCGCAGACCAAACAGATGTCACAAATCTTCTAGTTTATTTAATCGAGCTCCATCATCAAGCAGTGTGTCTATCCTCCGGGATAGATATACGATTTGTGGTGCGGTGCTCGTTTATATAAACTATTTGGGATGTGAGATCGGTTTGATTTCATATCTTAAAATTTTCAAACTTAAAATTACTTTCAAAATCAAATGCTACTTTCTAAATTATATAATATATATATATATATATATATATATATTTAAATTAAATTTAAAATCTAAAATTCGCCGACAACTTCTGTAGGCGGCCCCCTTTTTAAAATACAACACAAACATAAAAATAAGCCGTACAATTTCTGGCGACTCTGCTGTGGACTAGTTTCTGTCTCCATTTTGATCAGATGGTTTTGCTTTCATAAATCGGTAGTGAGTCCATGCCCCTATTGGACCAAACTACTATTATTTCTGTTGGAATACATCGTTCCTTTCTATCTTGAACGAGTATAGCCAACTCCTCTCGGATTTAGAAGCCACTGTTTAGACAGCACTAAACAGAGAGGTTCTGAGATCCTTTTACCTCTTTTTTGAGGCGGGGTGGACCCCCAATAGGTGTGAGTTTAGGAAGCGATCCTTCGAGTTGAGAAGTCTTGCATAAGACTTTCTCTTCCTAAATCGAATCCTTTACCTTTTTTATACCCTTAAACATTTCATTCTTAATAAACAGATCCTCTAATAAATGACTCTTCCGATGAATAAATCCTTTTAAAATCACAAATACACTAAGATAAACGAAAATGTGTTCGGACTCTTTCTTTTTCGTCCTAAACTTTACATCGAAAAGAAGCATAATTCGAAACTGATACTCTAAATCTGACCTGCAGAAATGACTGCCCAAAGCTAATTTTCTCCTTCACCAACGGACTGGACCTAGCTGTCTACAAGGATGAGCTGCCTGACAATGGGATCATTCGTTTCGGACAAGGATTCAAAAATACAAATTTCAAGATCACTGACGTCACTCTCTTCGCATTTACGGACAAAGTGCCTGAAACCGAGAAACCTCTGATTGAATTCAGCTTAAAGTCAACTCAGGAGTTCCCTCCCCTGCAAAGGGTCCCGACTGAAAGAAACACTGTCATTCACAGGAAGTTAGCTGGTGCCCCCAAAATTGTTGTCTCTACCCCCACCGGTCTAGTCATTACTGCACCTACCCTGGTTCCCGCCAAACTGAAAGGAAAGGAAGTACAAGTCAGTTATGTGCCTGTCACCGTGGAGGGTTCAAATTTCACCGCAATACTGTCTGTTTTTGAGATAGGGTCCAGTTCGAGGTATAGACCCTTAACCCGGACACAGAGAAAGAATAAGAATAGGAAGATTGCTAAGATCAGGAAAGTCAGAGAAGCTGAAGCCGCCTTTCTTGAAGGAATCCCTGAAGAAAAAGAAGAAGAACTGCCAGAATACCTACCGTTGTTGCCGGAATACTCGCCGCTGTTAGAACGAAGTAGATTCCACCTGCTCTCTGCCGTATTTAATGAGGAAGATGCCAGAAGGATTGCTGATGCGTTACCTCAGCTCGCATATTACAATGATAGCAAGAAGAAGAATAGCAAGGCTACACCGCTTACCCGATTGCGAGCGTTAGTCGAGAAATTGGCCAGGAAGGAAGGATGTCCTGTGTCAGAGATTCTGAGAAGGATGGGACGAGTGTCAATTAAATCCCACCTTGGACCACGAGTGGAGCCTGCCACTGCCATAGAAAGACCGAAGAAGAAAGTCCAAGCTAGTGAAAGAGGCTCACCTGTTATCGTATCAGGCCTGCAAATTAGGGAGGATACCACCTTCCAGCACATAGCCGACGGACCATCCGGTCCTGAGGCTTCCGGCGCAAGAAGGATGGTATGGCGACCTACTACTGGTGAGCTGAGGCCAAAACAATGTCCTGAGAAGAAAAGTCTCGTCAAGATGCTCGAGTCAGAAGAAAGTGCTACTGCGATGAAGGAGACTCCCGAAAAGGAAATTCAACAACCGTCACAAGGCAACTGCGGGACCATGCGAAAAGGGCCACTGGACGATGCCATGGATAAGTTAAGGACTGACATCCGGCGGTTAGCAAAAGAAAGAGAAGAAGAACTAGGAGATGAAGTTGACTCCTCAGAGTTCATGGATGAGGAGTATGCTGAGATCAACATGGTCGAGACACGGGCATCGTCAGCTTCGCAAGGTGCCCCATCAGCTGCAGAAAGAGATGAACCAGAGGTGTTAAGAACATAGATTTGGGAAAGAGATGACACAATTTCCCAAATGGCAAAGAGGATGGAAGAGATCGCTGCTGCCTTAGCCACTCTCCAGAGTCAGGCCCAGCATCAGAAAGAGACACCCCCAGAGATCATCCATATTGCAGATGGAGGAAAAGAGATCACCTCCATCAATGGAGACGAGCAACCAAAGAAGGATTCTATACAAAGCATGATTCTAGAAAAGGATATTAAAAATATGGTAGAACAGCAGGTGCGAGAGGCCCTAACACAATCCAAGAATGGAACATCTATTCAAACGGGTAGACCTTACCCCGAAGAGTTCGATGTAGTCCAATACCCAAAAAGCTTCGTACCACCTCTTTTTAAGACTTTTGATGGAACAGGAAACCCCCGGCAACATGTTGCACATTTTCGTGCTAGTTGCTGCAATGCCGGTGGGAGCGACGCTTTACTCTTTCGACAGTTCATCAGCAGCTTATCAGGGATTGCCTTCGACTTGTACGCAGAATTGTCGAACGACTCAGTAAAGACTTTTTCAGAACTTGAGAATCTCTTCGTTAAACGATTTTCTGGAGCTCAGCACCACATCACTATTGGTGATCTAGTGGTGGAGCAGCAAAAGCCGAACGAGACTTTAGTGGATTACATACTTCGATGGAGAAACTTAAGCATGAAGTGTGAACCACAGCTTCAAGAACAACACGCAGTCGGCATCCTGCTTAAGAGTATCCATGGCCCGATAGCACTTCTCCTTAAAGGATTTACAAACAAGACTTTTGAGAAGTTGCTTAGCAAGGCCGGGAGCTTGCAAGAGGAGGCAAAACAGTTAAGTTTCGCGGACAAGAATGATAAGCAGAAGCTTGTGAAAACATTTGAAAAGAAATTCGGAATTGTCGCTGCAGTAGATAAAGGCAAGCAACTGGTTCGGATACGATCGAGCAGACCACAACCTAGTTATCAACCACCACAACAGACTTATCAGCAACCTCAGCAAGGCTATCAACAACCTCGTCTGAGCTATCAGTCGCCTCAGCATTATGAACAATCGCCTTGTTCGTCGCGTACCTTAAGAGAACTTCTAAATAAAGAATATCCATTCAAAACGGAAGCAGTAGAGAAGATGTTTCGCAACTTAATGAAGACACCGGATTTTCAGCTGCCAGAGCCCAAAAAGCCGGAAGAAGTCAATAAGAAAGATCATTTGAACTACTGCCCTTACCACCAGATGCTTGGACATAAGATAGAAGATTGCATTACCTTCAAGACTTGGCTTGATGACAATCTCCAAAAAGGGAACATAACGATCTCAAAAGAATACATGAAGGAGCCCCAGAAAGGAGGTTCCGTCAATGTTATTTTAACGAATCCTATTGTTTCGATAGACCCTTACGTGACTGATGATGGATGAAGTACCGTCTGGACAAAGTCTTCAAAGAAAATTTTGGATCACATCCAAACAGCTTCGGTATACGCTTCAACTCAAAGTTTGAAACCTGTCGGCCCGACACTATCACTTGCGATTGAAAAACCGCCCCAGAAGGAGGAGAAGATCGTGGAAGAAAAGAAGACCGAGGCTTCGAAGGGTAGACTAGGGGCTGCTTATCCTAGGATGGTTGTTTCCAATTTGGGGGAGAAATCCCTCGAACTCCTGACTTTGTATGATTATCTGCTCGCCCCGGCGGGATCTTATAATGATAAGGGATATGGCGTTGGCTACATTTTGACTATTTCTAACAATTACGTGACTAGCGACAACCGACCTAATCCGGATCTCGATTCAAATACAAATAACGATTCTCAAATCATACATAACCTCGATGACCACGACGAAGAAGATGTTCACAAAGGAGGCTACGAAAGCTCGACAAGCAATGAGTCCATTTGTGAATTCCGAGGAGCTCCGATCACGATAGAATTAGAACCATCCGATACTGAAGCAACTTCAAAAGGGCCAGTGGTTCCAATTCAAGAGGATACACCGGCCGATTCGACACCAAATTCAGAAAAAAAAATTGAAGTAAATTTAAGAAGTGGAAAAGTTCTGCCCCCGAGAATGGGTCCAAAGGATAAAGGAAAGCAGGTGGTTGCTCAGGAAGAGCCAACCCCAGCAGAGGAATTGCCCATTCGGGAAGAACCCGAGGAACATGGTAATAAAGTGGACTATAATGTGCTAGCCCATCTTAGGAAGCTACCGACCAAACTAAGCATATACGACGCTCCGATCCCGTCAAAGGAGATGAGGGAGACTCGATCAAGGCTTTACTCGATCCGGAGATCCGTTTAGCTCAAATGGCTAGGTAATTCCTTCGACGAGGTTTGCTCGTTAAAAGAACAACAAAGTGTTACCTTCACTGGACAATGATCTATTATCGGGAACGCTAGATCACAACCGACCGTTGTACATTTCAGTCACAATTGGAAAGTTTACGCTCTCCAGAGTGTTGGTTGATCCGGGAGCATCAATCAACATAATGAACCTTCGGACGCTAGCATATTTGGAAATTGATGCTCGCGAACTTGAAGCAGACAAGATGCTATTAAGAGGCTTCAATCAAAAAGGAGAAAGAGCTCTTGGATCGATAACACTACTAATGAAGACCGGTGATTTAGCAAAGACAACCGCAAAATTCCACATAATTGATTCTGAGACATCGTTCAATGCTCTTCTGGGTCGACCGTGGATTCATGAAAACCAGATGGTGCCGTCGTCTCTGCACCAACGCATAAAGTATTACGAAGGATGGGAACAGTGCATCAAAGGTGACTTGCAACCATTCTCTGTACACGAAATTGGAATTCATGAAGATGCGGCCTACTACGCGCCTCCGAAGAAAACAATCTTTTCCTGAAATACCATACTAAATGAAGCAAAAGAAATCCGAGACGACGAAGAACCTGAAGTTCTAGTTCAACAGTTACTCACCACTCCCTTACGGCGAGATGGTGAAGATTTCTCCAGAACTCGCACCCAAGGTCGAGGCCGGGGACGAGGACGTGGAAGAAATGTTAGAACAGTTGGACAGAAAAAACCAATCATCGATGTTGATTGGGAGAACACTTCCGAAGAAGGAGAAGAAATCAAGAAAGAAGCAGCAACAATAAGTCAAAAGAAACCTCAGTTCAAGATCTCGCTCGAAGATGAAAAGAATGAAGAATATAAATCAATGTACGAGAAGATTAACCATCATATACATACTATGACCCTGACCCCGATCAATTCTAAAAAGATCGAGGGTATGGTGGTCAAAGAAGTGCATGGTGGTGGTACTAAACCAATCAAGTTTTACCGTGGTGCTTCTTCTTCCAATAATGAAAAAGATGTACAATTTGAAGATGTTACTTCTTCCGAATTAATGGAATTACCTTTTGAGTGATACTCTCCCTGTGTTCAAAATTTAATTCAACGTGGTGTCTTACCTCGACAATGGACAAAGGATCAATCACAACATTTTGAAAGATTATGCAATAATGCCGGTCGACCTCCCAATTCAAAACATAGTCTCGGATACGACACAGTAGGTTCAGTTGACGATACAGGATTTTGCTTGGTTGTCACTTGCGAACCTAATGAAGACCGCTTGGAAGCTTCAGAAGATCTCGAAGATCTACCAATCGGAGATGCTCCACCAGAATTCGAAGAAGAAATCAAATCTACAATAGACGAGTTAATGGAAGTTAACTTAGGTACTAGCAAAGATCCTAGGCCAACCTTTGTTAGCTCCTTACTCAATAAATAAGATTCCGAGGAAATAATCAAGCTACTAATGGAATTCAAGGACTGTTTTGCTTGGAGTTACGACGAAATGCCAGGATTAGCTCCAGAAGTCGCAGTTCACAAGTTAGGAGTAGATCCTACTGCGTACCGATCGACAAGCTCCCAGAAGAATGCGTCTAGAAATTGAGCAACAAGTAATAACCGAAGTTAAGAAGCTAATTGACACTAAATTTGTCCGTGAAGAACAATACCCTACTTGGTTAGCCAATGTGGTACCAGTCAGAAAGAAGAACAATGAGATCAGAATCTGCGTAGATTTCAGAGATTTAAATAAAGCATGTCCAAAGGATGAATTTCCACTACCAATCCCAGAACTAATGATCGCTATTGCTTCAACACATGAAATATTTTCATTCATGGATGGATCATCAGGATACAACCAGATAAAGATGACACCAGAAGACGAAAAGCTCACGACATTCAGAACGCCGATCGGAGTGTATTGCTACACAGTAATGCCATTCAGACTAAAGAACGCAGGAGCAACATATCAAAGAGCAATGACAAGGATTTTTTATGATCTCATTCACAACCAAGTCGAGTGCTACGTGGATGATGTGGTCATCAAAAGCAGACTGAAGAAAGATCACCTGTATGATTTGAGAATTGTTTTCGAGGGACTAAGGCAATACAACCTTAAGATGAACCCCTTAAAATGCGCCTTCGGCGTCACCTCCGGGAAATTCATAGGATTTGTTGTCCGACATCGCGGAATTGAAATTGATCCGGAAAAGATTAAAGCTATCTTAGAAATGCCACCTCCTAAAACCTTGAAACAACTACGATCCTTTCAAGGAAAGTTGGCATATCTTCAACGCTTTATATCGAATTTGTCAGGAAGGTGTCAGACTTTTTCTGCTTTGGTTAAGAAGGATGCCAAGTTTACTTGGGACTCCAAATGTCAAAATGCCTTCGATGACATCAAACGATACTTAATGACACCTCCTGTCTTAGCGACCCCGGTCTCGGGTAGACCGTTGATACTTTATACCGCGGCTTTAGACGACTCCTCGGAGCCACCGCTAGCTTGTGTCAATGATGAGGGAAAAGAAAATGCTCTCTACTAATTAAGCCGTCGTCTAATTCTGACTAAAGTAAAGTATCCTCCAATTGAGATGCATTGTTTGGCCCTGATCTTCACCGCACAGAAGCTCAGGCATTACATGCTTTCTCATAAGGTCAACCTTATTTCGAGAGTTAATCCATTGCAATATTTGATGACCTGACCGACACTTTCTGGCAGACTTTCCAGGTGGTCGATGATACTATTGCAATTTGACATAACTTTCGTTCCTCTTCGCGCCGTAAAGGGACAAGTACTAGCTGACTTCCTTGCAGCACACCCTTTACCGGCAGATTCACCTCTCGACGATGATTTGCCTGACGAGCAGATAATGAACCTAGAAGACCCTGATGATCGACGTTGGGAACTTCGACGGAGCATCCTCAGCACAGAAGAACAAAGAATTGCAAATGATAGTGCCCGGTAAGGCAGGAATCGGACTAATCTTTATAACACCGGAATGGGGGATGTTAAGATACTCCTACCACTTAATAGAACCATGCACAAACAACGAGGCAGTAATACGAAGCCCTCATAACAGGACTAGAACTAACTATTCAAATGGGAATAACGGATATCAACATCTACGAAGACTCTCAGTTGGTTATTCAACAGGTCGCCGGACAATACAGAATTTTAAAGCCAAGACTCGAGCAGTACTTTCAGTATGCCATGAAACTGTTGGAACAAATCCCAAATGTAACGATCTACAAGATCCCCAGAAAAGAAAATGCTCTTGCGAATACACTAGCTCGCCTTGCAAAAGAATTTGCCTGTTTACAAGATGAGTCAGTTGAAGTGCCAGTTCAGGGACGACAGGTCCTACCACAGCTCGACATGGATATGATACAAAAATCAGAAAAAGCAAAGGAATTAGTTGCAGCAATAACAAAAAACACAGAAGATTGGCGTCAACCGCTAATAGACTGCCTGCAAACAGGGAAATTACCAGACGATAAATCATTAGCCCATCAAATCAAGAAAAGAACTCTGTCTTACGCATTAATAAACAATACATTATACAGAAGGTCTTTTGATCATATGTGGTTAAGATGCCCGAGCGGGTCCGAGGCTCGTGAAATCGTCAAAGAGGTACACTCGGGACTCGTGGCGCTCATCGATCGGGTTCGAAAATGAAAATGAAGATTAAAAGACTAGGGTACTACTGGCCCTCAATGATGACCGATTGTATGAAGATCGCCAAGGGCTGCACCAATGCCAAGTGCACGGAGTGGTTCTACACCAACCTCCAAATGTGCTACATCCGACAATTGCGTCGTGGCCATTTGAGTGTTGGGGCACAGATATAGTGGGTCCGATAGAACCACCTTCTTCAAGAGAACATCGCTTCATCCTTGCAGCTACAAACTACTTTTCTAAATGGGCAGAAGCAGTTCCACTCAGAGAAGAGAAAGCACACCACGTGCTACAGTTTTTCAAAAACCAAGTTGTCTACCGTTTTGGGGTACCGCGCAGAATCATTTCAGATAATGGGTCAGCATTCAAAAGTACAAAGATCAACAATTTTGTCAGAAGACACGGGATCGATTGGCGATACTCGATGATCTATTACCCAAGAGCAAACAGCTTGGCCGAGGCTTTTAATAAAACTCTCGTTCAAATCCTGAAGAAAACTTTGGATGACAACAAGAGAAATTGGCACGAGAAGTTGTTAGAAGCCTTATGGGCCTACATGACGACTTTTAGGACTCCTACTCAGTCTACGCCTTACGCTTTAATGTACGGGTCCGAGGCCGTCTTTCCCCTGGAAGTTCAGCTTCCGTCACTCTGAATTGCAGTTGCAGAAAAGATCACTACAGAAGAAAATGCCAGATTACGACTGGAAGAACTGGAAAGCCTGGAAGGGAAAAGACTTGCAGCGCAGCAAAATTTGGAACTGTACCAAGCTAAAATGATCCAGGCTCATGATAAACTAGTCCGACCAAGAACTTTCAAAGTTGGTGACTTAGTTCTTGTCCTCAGAAGACCTATTCTTGCACATCACAAGATAGGTGGTAAATTTGAACCGACCTGGGAAGGACCGATTGTGGTCTAGACAGTCTACTCAGGAGGCTCCTACCAACTTGTGAACGTTCAAGGAGAACGGCAAATGCTTCCAATCAACGGACGATATTTGAAGAAGTATTATGCGACCTGATGTTTCGAAGGAATGAATTCTCATCCCTAGAAACACGGGTGAAGTAACCACTTGTGACTGGGTCCGAACCCAAAAACATAAGAAAATGAATGACAAAAAAAAATCATTAACAAAAAATATGTACTAAAAATAAAATATGTGAAATCATAATAACGAAGTTTTACCCTTCCGTTCAAATCAAATCTTGTTCTCGATCTTTCTTCATCTTTTCCTACTTTCCTTAAAAATTAAAATTAAAATAAGAGAATAAGAATCTTCAGTGATAAATATTTTCTTAATGTTCTTGTTCTTAGTACAGCCCCTGATCCTTTCCTTGTCTTTTCGCAGGGAAATTTCGAACGGGCGGTTGGTCCTAAACTTTAAAAATGGCTTGAGTCTCACACTTGATGAAAAGAGGGTGAAGGATGGAGCGATGATGAAATTGATTCCGACTTCACACCGACCGACCTACGAGTACGAAGAAAACGATTGGGTCCCGATGGATCGAGAAGAGCTTCACAACCAGACAGTGATGAAGATGGGTGGCCCAAGCCACCAATCCAGCAACAAGAAAAGAAAAACAAACATCGAGGAAAGCAAGAAAATCAAGTCTGTAGTTACCACAGCAGAGGGCATGCTCGTCAGCGCTGCGCCCGCAGAAATTCAAGGGGTAAGGAGAGCTACTCTCACTGCTACCTAAAGAAGGAATAAGAATCGCCGTATCCGCAAGATGTTAACTAAACTAGCAACAGATCAACACGAGGAAACAACCACCTTCGCCGACACACACATTTCAAAGATACCGGTTCATCAGGAACCTGAAAAGAAGGAACAAGCTCCGAGAACAACAGAAAAGATAAGGGTAACTCTAAGAAGATCAGAGGCAGAGATATTACCACGACGCCAGACAGAGCCACCAGTGGTAACAAACCTTGTTGCGAAAGCAACCCCGAAGGATATCCCGACAGAGACAATCCCCGAGGAGCCAAGGTATGCAGGAGAACGTGACGGAATTGAGCCATACATCCCGCAATATGTTACTAGGCCTCGTCACTTGCAGATCATCCCAGAATATGAACTAGAAAGAATGCAAAATGTTGAGAAGAAGACTTTCGAATATTTTGAAAGGATTAGAGGCAAGAGAATCAACATTTTGAAAGGCCTCGATTTACACACAGGTGTATTCTCAGAGTATGAGCAACAACAGATTGTGGATTGCATCTTAGAACTTCAGGAGATGGGTCGAGTAGGCCGTCTGAGGGAAAAGACTTATTCAGAACCCCGGAGATGGATGCCAGGGAAAGGAAGAGTCATAATACAATGCGGATGTTGCTATAACTTCGCAGAAGACAGAAAAGGAAATCCACCAGGGATACTCTGTTACAGTGAGGTGGATCCAATGCCGAGGATAATTAAAAGAATGGTGAAAATAATGATAACGTGGAGGGTACTGCCAGCAGACTGCATACCCAACAGTTTCATCATCAACATTTATCAGAAGGGCGACTGCATACCTCCACACATAGACCACCATGACTTTGTCGACCTTTCGCACAGCTTCATTTGTCAACCAATGCAATATCATGTTCGGATCCGACCTCCGGATAGCGTGCCCGGTAAGTTCCGAGGGCCGGTGGAGATACCACTTCCAGTGAGGTTCCGTCATGATATTACAAGAAAATGGAGCGGACATCGCAAAACATTGTATACGGGAGTGCCGATGGAGCGGATCTCCGTCACTTTTAGAAGGATGGACGACGAGAAGGCGCCTTACCACTTCCGACCGGATCCGGAACTGGAGAGTCTCCGGCCCTACGAGTCGTGAGTTACACGGGAAATAGCACACCTCCAATGCACATCCATGCGGCATTCCTGCCAAGGGTGACTTGGAAGGTGATGTTATTACCCATGTTTCTTACTATTCAGACATAGATTTTTGACAGACGCTTTTGGATACACCAACAAGAAGTTCACACAGTCCGTTTTGGATTTACATGGATTGTACAAGACATAAAATTTCTGAGGAAAATGTCATCATGACTAGATCAAGTTGTATGATGTACTTTCAACAAGTTGAAATGAAAATGACTACGTCATATTTTGCCTTCACCTCTTTTTGTGCAAATTGACTGGGAAACGTCATTAGAGTTAAATGAACTTTGAACGAAGAACAAAAGAGAAAAAAAAATAAATGAGAACTTTTCCTAAAAATCTAAAGAGTAAAATGAACTTCAAATTTACACGAACACTAAATAAACAACAAATAATAAAAAAATCAGATCGTTAAAGGACAAACAAAACAAATCTAAATCTCAAATTGAATTCCAGTCTAAATCTATCTTTTCAAATCCTCCAATGCTTCTTCAAATCAAGATCAACTTCAGACCTCCTTTGAAACCTTCTCTCGGGATGATTTCAGAACTACGAAGAATTTTTAATTTGATTCGGATGGCATGGATTCATACCCTTCGTCAAATAATCAAACTTTGATTGATGTGGAACACTTTCATATCTCATTTCAATCTACCGCTAAATCCAAATCTCCACAGTACATTTCAATTCAAAATTTCCTAGACTGGTACCTACATTCCAGTTCTCATTTCGAGATCGATACCTACATTTCGATTCTCTTTCGAATTGATACCTACATTTCAATTCAAAATTTCTGAGACCGGTACCTACATTCCAGCTTCTCATTTCGAGATCGATACCTACATTTCGATTCTCATTCGAATTGATACCTACATTTCAATTCAAAATTTCCGAGACTGGTACCTACATTCCAGTTCTCATTTCGAGATCGATACCTATATTTTGATTATCATTCGAATTGATACCTACATTTCAATTCAAAATTTCCGAGATTGGTACCTACATTCCAGTTCTCATTTCGAGATCGATACCTACATTTCGATTCTCATTCGAATTGATACCTACATTTCAATTTAAAATTTTTGAGACTGGTACCTACATTTCAGTTCTCATTTCGAGATCGATACCTACATTTCGATTCTCATTCAAATTGATACCTACATTTTAATTCAAAATTTCTGAGACTGGTACCTACATTCCAGTTCTCATTTCGAGATCGATACCTACATTTCGATTCTCTTGTGAATTGATACCTACATTTTAATTCAAAATTTCCGAGACTGGTATCTACATTCCAGTTCTCATTTCGAGATCGATACCTAATTTCGATTCTATTTCGAATTGATACCTAAATTTCAATTCTAAACTTCCAAGACTGGTACCTAAATTTCAGCTCTCATTTCGAGACTAGTACCTAAATTCTAGTTCTCATTCCGAGATCAGTACCTAAATTCTGATTCTCATCCTTTTCGAGGTTGATACCTAAATTTTGACTCTCTTCCGAGATTGATACCTAGTACCTAAATTCTAGTTCTTATTCCGAGATCAGTACCTAAATTCTGATTCTCATCCTTTTCGAGGTCGATACCTAAATTTTGACTCTCTTCGAGATCGATACTTAAATTTCAATTCTCCTCCCTTTCGAGATCGCACTTAAATTCCGATTCTCATCCTTTTCAATCGACACTTAAACTCGATTCTCACTCCGAGGCTGGTACCTAAATTCCATTTTTCCTTGCAATCCCGAGGTTGGAACCTAGGTTTCAATTCTCATTTCAAATCCAAAAATTGATTTTAAATCAAACTTCAATCCAAATTAAAACTCAAAATCTAAACTTACACATCAAAAATTGAACAGAAAATGAAACGAAATCTTGTCATTTGGAATTCACTTCCTTTTCCTTTCCCCAGCGAGAGTTCAAGAACCTCCAGTATTGGAAACATGCTTGATATTCCCTGTTGACCTCATTTTTCATGAGGTCTTCTCTTCTTCCCTTTAGTACTTAGGATCTAGCCTTAGGCTTTTCCTTTGACTATCTTAGAAGACTAGAATTGGGACCCACCTTTTAGAAATTCAAACCACTTCTTAACTCCCTGCAAACTCCACAAACTTGATCGTAGACCCCTAATCACCCGGAGGGTTGAAATCAAATGTGGAAGTTTAAGGGATGAGTTCCTATCGACTCTTTGGCCTTAGATTACCCCAGGTGGCTCGGTCCAGTGAAGGGGCTGACTTACACACACACTACACCTATACACTACACTTTCACACACCTCCTAGAACCACACCCATACCCAACTCGACCTCCCGACTCATGTAGGTGATTCACATGGATGGTCCTTAACCCCTAAGCCCTCGCGCAAGAGGTTAGGAACAACATAGCTGAATGCCTCAAATGAGTCCCTTCATGGCTCATGTGGGCTTGATGTGGCTTCATGGCTCGACCAAAATGATTTCATTCCACTCAAATTTACCCAATCTTCAATTTTCCAAATTTTCAATTTTTGACCTCTCGGGACCCTACACCCGCCTAACCTACCCAAAGCCCTTGAAATTACCCAGATTTTTCAAAATCACCTAAATTACCCAAAATTCCCAAAAATTAATCCCAAGCATTCCCACATTACTCAAATTGATCATCGATACCCAAAAATACCAAAAATTCCAAGAAAACCTCCCAATACCCTCCAAATACCCAAAATACCCCTCTTGACCCAAAATCCCAAAAATTCAGAAAATTCCAAGAAAATTCCAAAAAATCCCAAATATTCCCAATTTCATTTTGTTCAACTACACTATGGGCCAATTTTGTCAATTTACCCTACTTTTGTCAAAACCCCCATTCGACTCCATTTTAACCCAAAGTGAACCCAATGTCAAACCAAACCTATCCAATTGACCCAAATTCTGGTCCAATTCAATTCTAAACTTCAATTCAACATTCCCAACACCAATCTAGACCAAATAAAAGTCCAATTTGATTGACATTTGGATCCAATTTCACTTTTGGCCTTAAAGCCCAATTTGGACCCATGACCCAAACCTAACCCAAACTCACCCAATTCAACTCCAATTAACCTCAAATCTTTTCTAAAGCTTCCTTAACATTCCCACAAACAAAACACTAACATGATTTGCCCAAAATTTAGACCCAAACCCCACTCAAATTCAACCCAAAGCTAAAAGGCCCAATTTTGACCTAAACCCAAACCTAACCCAAATGAGCCCAAATCCCAAAATCAAAGCCCAACCAAAGTCAAAACCTCTTTGAAACACTCCCATAAACATTTCACAATATTAATTTTACATCAATTTCAACCCTAGCCCAACATTGGCCGAAGTTAGCCCACTTTGACCTATATTGGCCCATTCACCTAAAGAGCCCAAATTCAACCCAATTCAAACCCAAATCACCCCCAATTTGCTCCAAGTCACTCATGACACATCCATGAGCTAAACTCAACAATTATTTGGCCCAACCTCTTTACAAAATTTCATCCCAAAATCCATTTTAAAATTCAAAAGCCCACTTTCCTAAACCATCTTAAAAGCCCATCTAAAACCATTTCAAAAAGCCCAAAATCCACCCTAAAGCCCACATGACATCTCCATTTGTCATCCACTTAATTAAAGCCATTACCTAAGTCCTAAATTCATCATCAAATAATTCCAAATCAAGCCTCATGCCAAATCACCCCTAAATACCAAAATTTTCCTTAAATCCATTTCCATGAAATCGACTTCACTTTTCCCAAGCCAAAGGTGAGCCATGAAGCCATGCATGAGCCACATGGGAGCCATGAGAGCTATGGAATCTACTTTCCACCTCACCATACCCAAGATGGCAAGAGGAGGAGGCCCTTTCCATATTCACTTAAGAGTGATTAACCACTTCCATGACTCCACTAAACCATGCTTAGACTTAATCGTACTTGGATTGTGACTTGACCCCACTAATCAAGCCGATCCAAGTGACTTTCCCTTCAGCCCAAATTGACCTTGGAGGGTGAACCTAACCCAAAACCAAGGGTTGACCCATTTAGACCCAAAACTAGCCTTTTCCCATTCCATTTTGATTCAAACCCTTTACACATGTCCATGGCCAATTGACTGCACAAACCTCTAGTCCCGACCCACCTGGACCCGAGGGTGACCCATGCCTGCCGGCCAGCCCGCCCGGGTCGCCGGAAAACACCATGGCCGAGAGCTCACATGTGAGCCCAACTTGGAATTCTCACCTGCCGAGCCGCCCCATCCTCGCGTGGCCATCGGAGCCGTTCTTCTCTTGCCAAGAGCAGTCGATCCCAAGCCCTAACTCTCCCCGGGAGGCCCTCCACCCTCTTCTATTTAAACACCACCCCTCTTGGCCATGAGAGGTGCTCGAAACAAACCTTAAGGAAACTCTACCAAAATTGTTCCGTACTCCTCCCCATACACAGAGCACTTGATCCCCACCGAGATCCCCCGCCATTTCTTCTCTCGCGAGCTCGATTTCGTAGTCGAAATCTAGGCCCAAAACCAGGACACTTCTCCACAGTGAGCCAATCCCCAAATCGATTGGTTCTACACCTTCGCCGTACCAAGGGAAGGTGTCCACCAAGAAAAGCCCCATCTCCGAGCCACCCAGCTGCTCCGACCTCCAAGCTTTGTGATCGGGCTTGGTCGAAATCCCACCTGGACAATTCACTGTACCGGGAGACTTCATCCGGAGCTTCACGGGATCCAATCGAAGGTGCAACAACCCTCGGATCGAAGCCACACTTCTCCGAGCAAAGGTATGAGCTAATTCTTCATCCCGAGCTTCGGAGATTCTCCATTTCAAATGCTTTAATTTCAATGCATGATCACCGTATAGATGTGTTCGTCTCTTCAAGACGAATCCATAGAGCATAAGAACATGAAAATCCATTGAATATCGAGTGAGATATTAGGGATTTAGTGTGGACGGCTCTCGGGTGAGCACTCTTGGGGACGATTAATGGATGCCGTCCATTCAATACACGCGCGGACGGATGGCCGGGATCGCGTCTGGATCGGGGAGACGGTACGAGAACCGCGGGCCCGGCCGCCGACTCGGATGGCGGCGTCGAATGGGAGCGCGACGCGCTTGCGTTCGGAGTCGCCGAGGTTGACGCAGCCGCCGCGTGGATAAATAGAAAATTAGGGATTTTTCTGATTTATTTAATTCCCTAAACTTCAAAAATTCATAACTTTGTGTAGAAAAATCGAAAAATAAAATAAAAATACCCTCTCGCTCAGCTGAACAGTAGGAGAATAATGTGGAAAAGAAATTATTTAATTTCATCAAGTATTTTATTTTTAATAATTTATTAACTCTCTGCATATTTTTAATTCTCCATGCATGTATACAATTCACTATGGCATGAGACCATAGGGCTTTGCAAGCCTCCGAATTTGGGAACATTCCCCGATTTTCCAAAGTCGAGGCCATCCCTACGAAGAGTTATTGATTTTTCAAATTCATGTTATCGTTTTGAGTATTTTAATTCCAATAAATAGCATATTGTGAAATAAATTCTAGGAAAATTTGGTGATGTTCCTTACGACCAGTAGGACCCTAGGAAAAATAGGTTTGAAGTTAGCTCATTTAAAACAACCCTAATTGGCTTAAACACCCAAAATGGATCTCTAATTAATTAGAGCTAACCATACCTCAAATTGACTTGAAATCAATTCTCCACTGACCTTTAGGATTAGAGGAACCCACCATAAAAATTTGAGGTCAATCGACTTCGTTAGCCTCTATTAAATGGGTCGATTAAGCCACTTAGTCATTTTAAATTTTAAAAATTCATAACTTTCAAAATATCTTTCAAAAATTCACCAAATTGGTTTTGGAGCCTCTCTGATATTAGGGGAATTTAAGAAAATTAAAATTTCAATTTTCTAAAAAAGTTAATTTTTTTAATATTATTTTAATATTTTAATAATTAAAAAATAATAAAAATCACAAAAATAATAAAATTCACCAAAATGTCACATTTTAAATTTTAATCACTTAGGAACAAACCCCAAATTTTTCTTAGGTCTATTTAGTGAGATATTAAATTTTAAAGCTCTAGGGTAATTTTAAAATTAAAAAAATGTATTTTCTAGCATTTTCACTAAAATAATTATAATAAATCATAGAAAAATCAGAAAATTGTAAAATTTGATTCTCTGATTTCCTTGATATCAGAGAGATTTTTGAAAAATATAAAATTCATTTTTCAACACTTATTTTTTTTTAAATTAATTAATATTCCAAAACTTAAAATAATTATAATAAAAATAATATAATTCAAAAAATCACCAAAATTAGTCCAAGTGGTCCTCTAGTCATTAAAAATGTCCCCTAATTTTCTTAAGGACGGAATCTTTCCCTTGGTTATGTTATTAAATTTTCCTTGGAAATCTCTATTTTCTACCAAAAATAATTATATAAATAAATTAAATACAGAAAAATCACATTTTCTTCTCTGATATCTTTAGTGACATATGAGTGAAGTCACATAAAAATTTCAAGTTCATTTGAGTTCAATTTAGTGAGTTATGAAATTATTAAGCTTAAAGGCCAAAAATGGTAATTAAAATTTTAACCCTTAATTAAAACTTTAGGTTTAATAAAAAATTAATAAGTAAAATATTTGATCCTAATCTGATTTGGATGATTGAAATTTAAATAATTAAAGGGTAGAAATCCATTAAACAATTTAAAATAATTAAACCTTAATTAAATAATTGATCGAATTTGGAAGAATAATAAAATCGGAGTTATTAAGATAGGGATATTATTAGGAGGAGATTTATTCTTTAATTTAAAAATCCCTAAATTAATTATCTCATTAATATTCAATTCTTAATTAAAATGATAACTCAAATTCAAAACATTAAAAGATTTAATCATTAAACTAAAATTAAATTATTAAACTCTTTTAAAGTGTTAATTAAAATTAAAAAATTAAATTAAATTAAAAATAAAATTAAATTAAGTAAATAAAATTAAATTAAATTAAATTAAATTAAATTAAATTAAAATTAAAAGTTGAATTAAATTAAAAATTAAATTAAATTAAATAAATAAAATTAAATTAAATTAAATTAAAATTAAAAGTCAATTAAATTAAAGATTAAATTAAAATTAAATTAAATTAAGTTAAATTAAAATAAATAAAATTAAATTAAATTAAAATAAATTAAATTAAATTAAATTAAATTAAATTAAATCAAATCAAATTAAATTAAAATTAAATCAAATCAAATTAATTTAATTTAACATCAAATCAAACTAAATCGAATTAAATTGAATTAAATTAAATTAAAGATTAAATTAAATTAAATTAAATTAAGTTGAATTAAATATAACATCACCAAAGACATAAAGAATTCAAAATAAATCTAAAATAACTTGAACACTATTCCAAATTTAAACCCATTAATGGAAATTAAACTAAATCACAAACCATTTCAACACCAATTTACCCTCAAAAGCTTTAGTTATCATAACTCCTAAACAGAATATTAAATGAAATGTTACTTCACCTATAGGATATTCAAATGTCCTAGTTCACCGAGCAAGATAACAAAACTTGAGATTCTTGGACGATTAATTCATTTGTGTAATCGAATCCATTTGACTTAAAACAATTCTAAGCAATATCGAAAAGATGTTTAAGATTCTTCTTAAGCACTTCCTCAATATGATAGAGTATTTATAAGAACAATTGAACCCAATTGTTCTTTCGATGAAGAAAATCGTCCTCAAACCGAAACACAAAGACCTAGACGTCATAGGAAATGACTAGCCATAGGATTAGGAATTTGGTAAAAACCATAACCCTTACCTTAGCTTTACTCAGGACTTGCTTAAATATTCTAATTGTGTTTTAAGTGCAGCTTGGGATGACAGGAAGACCCTCCAGGTACGCTTTTATTTTATTGCAATTTACTTTCTTGCAATTTACATTATTGCAATTTATTTAACTCGTATCGCACTTACTTTTCTCGCATGATAAATAACCGTTGCATGAAAACCCACACCTTTAGGATAGTCCCTAAACTCGAAACCAAAACTAAGTTAAAAGTCATTGCAAGATAAAATTCACGGCCACAACATTTCAAAATATAAAACAACTCAAAATTTAATCACAAACAGAACACAAAACTACAATTACAACTAAATTAAAACGTCCCGTTGGATGATCGGGAATACCTCGGATGATGTAACCTACATGTTGCTAACTGGATTTCCACGGTCTAAATGAAAGTGTGGAACTCATTTAGTCGAGTTTAGCAAATTCATCCGGACTAAGTGAATCCGATAAAAATAATGATGCCGGAAGGATGGAACCGTAGGATCTTAACCGTGTCGTTATAATCAACTTTAAGATTTGTTTTAATTAAAATATCGAAAACACTCGGAAATTAAGATTTTCTCTAAACCAAAACACTTTTCTCATCCCTCGATTTATGACTTCTAAAATTGAACCTCTCGCAACAACAAGGAGCTCGGAGCATGGTGGGCAACGACGCGCCATCGTCATCAAGAAAACTCGAATCTACTTCGAAGAAACTTTCCTAGAATTAAAAAACAAACCCATAGGACTTCGAGGTAGTTCGCTTAGTGCAACATAAATCCTCAACTCTTCGTTAGGCACTTGCATTGCAAATTAAGCCCTAACCGGTCTTAGGATTCCGAGGTAGTCGCCCGTACGACAATAAACCCTCACATCTTCGAGGCTATTTGTTTGATTTTATCATACAAATATAAGCCCTAATTAATTAAAATTGGCAAGATCAAAACATTTAAATAAATATTAGGACTTTCCTAAACTCAAGCCAAACAATAGGATAGTCGGAAATTACCGAAGTTCGCTTCGAATCCGTGATTTCTCCTACTTTTCTTCCTTTGGATTCCCAAAACAAAATGTTCCAAATTTGATCCATTCCCTATCAAATTCCAAAATTCAATCCTCGAAAACTTAAACTTTGAAATCCTCGAGAGCGGAATTATTGATTATTATCGAGAGTTTTCTTAGGTGATTCTCATCACTTAAGATGTAATTAACTATAGTGGCTTGCCCTTATAGGGAATTTTAAAAGAACCTGAGTAATATAAACCCTGTTTAATGCTTTCATATTAAGCAGGGAATTTGTCGGCTTATAAAATTGGTTCGCAGACCAAACGGATGTCACAAATCTTCTAGTTTATTTAATCGAGCCCCACCATTAAGCAGTGTGTCTATCCTTAGGGGTAGATATACGGTTTGTGGTGCGGTGCTCGTTTATATAAACTATTTGGGATGTGAGATCGGTTTAATCTCATATCTTAAAACCTTCAAAATTTAAAATTATTTTCAGAATCAAATACTACTTTTCAAAATTATTTATTTAAATTAAATTAAAAATTCGCCGACAACTTCTGTTAGGCGACCCCCTTTTCAAAATAAAACACACGACCTAAAAATATGCCGACATTCCCCAACGGAAACTTTTCTACTATGTCCTAAGTTTGTCACTTGAACATCCGTGTTGGTTTTGTTGATCTCTTCAGTCAACGCCAATACGCGCGGTGTGCTTGGTTAGCACACCACACCTATTGGGGGTCCATTTGTTGACCTCATTTTTTGATGAGGTCTTCCCTTTTCTCTTTAGTGCTTAGGATCTAACCTCAGGCTTTTCCTTCGACTATCCTGAGGACTAGAATTGGGACCCATCCTTTAGAAATTCAAGCCACTTCTTAACTCCCTGCAAACCCTATAGGCTTGAGTGTAACCCCCAAGTCACTGCCCCTGAGTCACTTGGAGGGTTGAGATCAAATGTGGAGGTTTAAGGGATGCGTTCCCTATAGGACTCTTTGGCCTTAGGATTACCCTAGGTGGCCTGGTTTGGTGAGGGCTAACTTACACATATACTACACTCTCACACACACATTCCAAATCCAAAAACTATTCATGCCTAGCTTGACCTCCTGACTCATGTGGATAATTCATATGGATGGTCCTTAACCCCTAAGCCCCTGGCTAAGAGGGTTAGGAACAACATAATCAATGCCTCAAATGAGTCCCCTCATGGCTCCTATTGGCTTAATATGGCTTCATGGCTTCATGGCTCAACCAAAGTGATTATACTTTACTCAAATCTGATCAATCTCCATTTTGCCAAAATTTCAATTTTTGACCCCCGGGACCCCGGACCCGCCTAATCTACTAAAAGCCCTTGAAACTACCTAAATTCTTCAAAATTTCCAAATCACCCAAAATTTCCTAAAATTAGTCTCAAACATTTCCCCCACCACTCAAATTGACCATCTCCAACCTAATATACCAAAAATTCCAAAAATACCCTCAATACCCTCCAAATTACCAAAATGCCCCTCTTGACCCAAAAATCCAAAAATTCCAAAAATTCCTAGAAAATTCTAAAAAATCCCAAATATTTCCAATTTCACTTTGTTCAACTACACCATGGGCCAATTTTATCAATTTAATCCACTTTTGCCAAAACCCCTAATTTAGCTCATTCTAAACCCAAATGAACCCAATGTCAAACCAAATCACCCCAATCGACCTCAATTTTGGTCCAATTCAATTCTAAACTTCAATTAAACATCCCCAACATCAATCTAGACCAAATATAAGCCCAATTTGATTGGCATTTGAATCCAATTTCATTTTTAAGCTTAAAGCCCAATTTTGACCCATGACCCAAACTTAGCTCAAACCAACCCAATTCAATCCCAATTTAACCCAAATCTTTTCTAAAACCTTTCTAACATCCCCACAAACAAAATACTAACATAATTTGCCCAAAATTTGGACCCAAACCCTACTCAAATTCAATCCAAACCCAAAATCCCTTAAATGGGCCTACACCCAAACCAAACCCAAATAGGCCCAAATCCCAAAATCAAAACCCAACCAAAGATGAAACCTCTTTGAAACACTCCCATAAATATTTCTCAACATCAACGTTACATTAAATTCAACATTAACCCAACCTTAGCCCAAGTTAGTCCATTTTGACCTATTTTGACCCTATCACTAAAGAGACTCAATTTAGACCCAATTCAATTCCAAATCACCTCAAGTTTGATCGAAATCACTCATGACACACCCCTAAACTAAACCCAACATTTATTTAGCATGGTCCTTCACAAAACTTTCATCCAAAAGCCCATTTTAAAATCCAAAAGCCCACTTCCTTAAACCACTTTAAAAGCCCATCCAAAACAATTTCAAAAGCCCAAAATCTATCTTAAAGCCCACATGATATTTTCATTTGTCATCCTTTAACCAAAATCAACCCCTAAGTTTTAAATCCATGATCAAATGATTCCAAATCAAGCCTCATGCCAAATCACCCCTAAATGCTAAAAATCCCTAAAACCCATTTTCATGAAACTTGGCTAAGCCATTCCCAAGCCACATTAAGCCATGAAGCCATCCTTAAGCCCCATGTAAAGCCATGAGTAGTTTGACATGTGGCCATCCAATAAATGGCAAATGGAGGAGCCCCTTTCTTAAGCCTTCCTTAAGCCTTTTTAACCCCATCCATGCTACACACTAAACCAAGTTTAGCCACCTCACCATGGATGGAGACCACACCATTTTCTCTTGGTTGACCCAAGTGACTCTTTTCAGCCCAAACCAGGCCTTGGGTGGTGAACCTAGCCCAAAACCATGGGTTGACTCATTTGAACCCAAAATAGCCTTCCCTTCATTCCATTTTAATTCAACTCCTTTACACATCTCCATGGCCAATTGACTGCACTAAACCCCAGCCCTTACCTCCCTGACCTTGAGGGTGACTCGACCCCGGCCGGCCGACCACCACGGCCGCCGGAAACCACCGGGCCGAGAGCACCCATGTGAGCCAATTTTCGAATTCCGCCTTGCTCGACTTGTCCCATGCCTATCGGCCACCATGGCTGTTCTTCTCCTCACCAGAGCAGTTGATCCAAGCCATTAAACCCCCCCTGGGAAGCCCTCCAGCCACCTCTATTTAAACACCACCACCTCTCAGCCAAAGGGTACATTGAAACAAACCATACAGAAACTCTGCCAAAATCATTCCAGACTCTTCCGCACACCTGGAGAACTTGATCCCCACTGAAATCTCCCTGCCATTTCCTCTCTGTGAGCTCAATTTTAGAGTTGAAATTCAAGCCCAAAACCAGGACACTTCACCACAGTGAGTCAATCCTCAAATCGATCGACTCTACACCTTCACTCGTACCAAGAGGAGAAGTTTCTCAACAAAAGCCCCCTCACTGAGCCGGCCATTGCTTCCGACCTCAAAGCTTTATGATCGAGCTGTGGTCACTTTTGTACCTAGGCAATTCACTAGTGCCAAGGGACTTCATCTGGAGCTTGCTTGGACCCAATCGAACGTGACACAACTCTCAGATCGAAGCTTCACTTCTCTGAGCAAAGGTATGAACTCTCTCTTCCTCCCGAGCTCCTGGAGATTCTCCATTTGATATGTATCGATTTCAATGCGTGTTTACCGTACGTATGTGTTCGTCTCTTCAAGACGAATCCATAGAGCATAAGAATACAAAAATCCGTTGAGAATCGAGTGAGTTCTTAGGGTTTTAGTGTGGACGGTCACGGGTGCACACCAGTCGTAGACGATGACCAGGAGTCGTCGGATCGAGCGTGTATCGAGTGGACGGTCGAGATCGAGCCAGAGAGCGCAATGGTACATGAACCGCGGGCCCCTGGAGCGCTGAGTTGGATGGTGGCGTCGAATAGGAATGCGCCGCGTGGGCATTTGGAGCTGCCGAGGATTGCGTGGCGCCGCGTGGATAAGTAGATAAATAGTTCTAATAAATCAAAGAAAAATCAAAAAAATATAAAATTTTATTCTCTAGACTCCTTGAGGTCAGACAGATTTATGAAAAATATAAAATCTATTTTTCAACTTTACTTTTATTTTAAAATTAATTAATACTCCAAAAGTCAAAATAATTCTAATAAATAAAATATAATTCTAAAAATCACCAAAATTGATCCAAATGGTCCTCTAGTCATTAGGAACATCGCATAATTTTCTCAAGGACAAAAATATTTCCTTGGTCATGTTATTGAATTTTCTTGGAAACCCTTATCTTCCATTAAAAATAATTACATAAATAAATTAAATACAGAAAAATCACATTTTTCTCCTCTAATGTCTTAATTGACATGTGAGTGAGGTTACATAAAAATTTTAAGTCCATTTGAGCTTAATTTAGTGAGTTATAAAATTATTAAGCTTGAAGGGCAAAAGGGTAATTAAAAATTTCAACCCTTAATTAAAATTTTAGGATTAATCAAAAGGGGAAGGGTAAAATATTTGACTTTAAACTGATTTTTGATGATTGAAACTTAAATGATTGAGGGTAGAAACTTACTAATCATTTCAAATATAATTAAAGTAAAACTTTAGTTAACTAGTTAATTGAAATTTTGGAAGAATAATAGAAATTGGAATTATTAAAGTAGGGATATTATTAAGAGGATATTTATTCTTTAATTTAAAAATCCCTAAATAAATCACTTCAAAAATACTTAATTCTTAATTAAAAAAAATGAAAAGAATAATATCAATTAATAATTAAAATTAAAATTAAATTAAATTAAAATTAAAATTAAATTAAATTAAATTAAGATTAAAATTAAATTTAAATTAAATTAAATTAAAATTTAAAATTAAATTAAACTAAATTAAATTAAATTAAAATTAAATTAAAATTAAAATTAAACTAAAATCATATTAAATTAAATTAAATTAAACTAAATTAAAATTAAATTAAATCAAAATTAAATTAAATTAAAATTAAATTAAATTTAAATTAAATTAAATTAAATTAAATTAAACTAAATTAAATTAAATTAAATTAAAATTGAAATAAATTAAAATTAAAATTAATTAAATTAAATTAAAATTAAATTAAATTGAATTAAATTAAATCAAAATCATTTATCAACGAACTAAATTAAATCATTAAGAATTAAATCTAAAATAACTTGAAAACTATTCCAAACTTAAACAATTTTTTATAATTAAGTCAAAATTAAAATTAAATCATTAAGTTTAAATCATTAAAATACTTAATAAGTTGATTTGCCCTTTTAAAGCTCTTATTATTATAACTTTTAAATGAGGTATCAAGTGAAGTGTTACTTCACTCATAGGATATTCAAATGTCCTAGTTCAATCGAGCAGAGAACAAAACTTAAACTTCCTGGATGATTAATTCACTTGTATAATTAAATTCTCTTGGACTTAAAACAATCCTAGAGGTATTGAAAAGATGTTTAAGACTCGTCTTAAGCACTTCCTCAATATGATAGGATGTTTATAAGAACAATTGAATTTAATTATTATTTGATGAAGAAAATCATCCTTAAACCAAAACACAAGAACCTAGACGTCATAGGAGATGACTAGCTGTAGGATTAGGACTTTGGTAGGCAACCAAAACCTTTCCATTAGCTTTACCTAGGTACTTGTTGAAACATTTAAATGGCTTAAAATGTGTTTTAAGTGCAGCTTGGGTTGACGGGAAGACCCTCCAGGTACGCTTTTATTTAATTGCAATTTACTTTATTGCAATTTACTTACATGCACTGTACTTTACTTTTCTTGCATGATAAACAACTGTTGCATGAAAACCAAAACCTTTAGGATAGTCCCTGAACTGAAACCAAAATTAAATTAAAAGTCATTGCAAGATAAAATTCACCGCCACAACATTCAAAATATAAAACAACTCAAAATTTAATTACAAACAGAACAATAAAACTACAATTGCAACTAAATTAAAATGTCTCGTAGAATGATCGGGGATACCTCGGATGATGTAACCCACGTGTTGCTAACGGGATTTCCCATGGTCTAAATGAAAGTGTGGAACTCATTCAGTTGAGTTTAGCAAATTCATCTGGACTAAGTGAATTTGATGAAAATAACGGTGCCAGGATGACGGAACCGTGGGATCTTAATCGATTCTATTTAAACAACTTTAAAATTTGTTTTAATTAAAATATTAAAAAAATACTTGGATTCTAAGATTTTCTCTAAACCAAAACACTTTTCTCATCTCTTGATTTTCACCTTCTACAACTAAACCTCTGCAACAACAATGAGCTTGGAGCACGGTGGGCAGCACGGCCATCTTCGTCAGCAAAACAACTCTACGTCAGCTAAATATTCTTAGAATTAAACAACCAGACCGTAGGATTTTGAGGTAGTTTGCCTAGTGCAACATAAATCCTCAACCCTTTTGTTAGGCATTTGCATAATCATGTTATGTAAATTAAGCCCTAACCGGTCTTAGGACTCCGAGGTAGTCGTTTGGTACGACATAAACCCTCACATCTTCAAGGCCATTTATATGATTATGTCATACTAATATAAGTCCTAATCAATTAAAATTGGCAGAATTGAAACATTAAATAAACTCCCAAATTGAAGCCAAACAATAGGATAGTTTGGGAAGTTGCCAAGATTCTTCTTGGATCCTCAACTTCTCCTATTTTTTCTTCCTTTGAACTCCTAAAATTAACTGTTTCAAATTTGATCCATTCCCTATTGAAATTCCAAAATTCAATCCTTTGAAAACCTTAAACTTTGAAATTCTTGAGAGCAAAACCACTGATCATTATCGAGAGTTTTCTTAAGTGATTCACGTCACTTAGGATGTAATTAACTATAGGGGCTTGCCCTTATAGGGAATTTTAAGAACCCAGGTAATATAAACCCTGTTTAATTTCTTTATATTAAACAGGGGAATTTGTCGACTTATAAAATTGGTTTGCAGATCAACCGAATGTCACAAATCTTCTAGTTTATTTAATCGAGCCCCATCATCAAGCAGTGTGTCTATCCTCCGGGATAGATATACGGTTTGTGGTGCGGTACTCGTTTATATAAACTATTTGGGATGTGAGATCGGTTTGATTTCATATCTTAAAATTTTCAAACTTAAAATTACATTCAAAATCAAATGCTACTTTCTAAATTATATATATATATATATATATATATATATATATATATATAAATTAAATTTAAAATCTAAAATTCACCGACAACTTCGTAGGCGACCCCTTTTTAAAATACAACACAAACCTAAAAATAAGCCGTACGGATCGATATCTAGGACTCCAATAGAGCCCTTTATTACTTGAGCGATAAATATACTTGCATTGATTAAAGGGGAGGGAGTACAATTGCTACTTTACTTTGAAAAACACATATAACTTTATTAAGCTTAACAATTATATACATCCTTATATTTTTACCCTACTCTCCCCCTGGGCTGAATTCTTATATTTGCAGCCCGTTGCCAATTTCCCATCCTTTGACATCGATCACATGTTTTCACATAATATCTCACATCTTTGAACAAGGTAGGCCAATAAAATCCTAAATTTAAAATTTTAAATGCAGTTTTATCTACTCCAAAGTGTTCTCCAAAATCGGAATCATGATATTTTTGAATAATAGCAAAAGTTTCTTCATAAGGTACACATCTTCGAATTACAGAATCTCTTCCTAATTTAAATAAATGAGGATCTTCTCAAATATAAGATTTAGCATCATTTTTAAATTTCTTAATATATTTATTATTCAATCCATAAGGTAGAATATTGCTAACTAAATAGTTAACTATTTCGCATACCAAGGTGTTTGACATCCTTGAATAACATATAAATGTTCATCAGGAAATTTCTCATTTATATTTTTCTCAGTAATAACATCATTCTTAATTCTAGATAAATGATCAACAGTTTGGTTATCAGTTCCTTTTTAATCCACTATTTGAAAATCAAATTCTTATAGAAGTAAAACCCATCTTATCAGTTAGGCTTAGCATCTTTTTTTCTTATTAAATATTTAATAGAGGAATGATCAGTATAAACTATGCATTTGGTACCAAGAAGATAAGGTCTAAATTTATCAAAGGCATAGACTATAGCTAAAAGCTCTTTCTCAGTAGTACTGTAATTTCTTTGAGTTTCAGAAAAAGTTTTACTAGCATAATATATAACTTTGAAAATTTTCTCATATTTTTGTCCCAATACAGATCCAATTACAAAATCACTTGCATCATACATTAATTTAAAGGGTTTATTCTAATTAGGTGCAATAATTATAGGTGCAGTTATTAATTTTTCTTTTAGAATATTGAAAACATTAATACAGTCCTCATTAAATTCAAATTTAGCTTCTTTTTCCAATAAATGACTAAGAGGTTTAGCAATTTTAGAAAAATCCTTTATATATCTTCTATAAAATCCAAGCATGACCCGTAAAACTTCTCACATCAGTAGCAGACTAGGTGGTTGCAGTTCAACAATAATTTTCACTTTTGCTTGATCAACTTCCATCCCTTTTTGTGAAATTTTGTAACCAAGTACAATTCCTTCTGTGACCATAAATTGACATTTTTCCCAGTTTAGAACTAAATTTGTTTCTTCACATCTTTTCAGAACTTTGGAAATATTTTCCAAACTAGATTCAAAAGAAGTTCCAAAGACTGAAAAATCGTCCATAAATATTTGAATTCCTTTGTCAATCAAATCATAAAATATTGACAACATACATCTTTGAAAAGTTGCAGGTGCATTACATAAACCAAAAGACATTCTTCTAAACGCACGACAGGTAATTGATGATAACCAGAATATTCATCCAGAAAATAGAAATATGAGTGTCCAGCTAATTTATCAAGCATTTGATCCAAGAAAGGTAAAGAAAAAATATCCTTTCTAGTGGCGTCATTTAATTTCCGATAATCAATGCAAATTCACCATCCAGTAACTTGTCTTGTAGGAATTAGTTCATTTTTATCATTGACAATGACAGTTGCTCCTCCTTTCTTCGGAACACAATGAATAGGACTTACCTATTGGATATCCGAAATAGGATAAATAATTCCAGCATCTAACCATTTTAAAAAAAAAATTTAACAACCTCTTTCATGATAGGATTTAATCTTCTTTGAGGTTCAATAGTAGGTTTAAAATCTTCTTCCATTAAAATTCTATGCATACAGATGGAAGGGCTTATTCCTCTTATATCAGCAATAATCCAACCAAAAGGTTTCTTAAAATTCTTTAACACTCCTATCAGTTTTTCTTCTTGATCTAAACTTGGTTTAGAAGAAATAATAACAGGTAAAGTTAATGAATTTCCAAGAAAAGCATACTTTAAATATGCATGTAACATTTTTAATTCCAGTTCAGGGGCTTTTTTAATTGAAGGTAAAAGTATATCATTTTGTGTTATGCCCAAAATTTCCCAGTTATCTTTAATATAATTAGTTTCTTTAGATAATTCTTCTTCTTTTAGTTCTTCATTTTCATCAGTTAATAATTCAATTTTTTTTCAGAAATGACTTTACATCTTTCTTGATAATTTTTTTCAATTATATAATCAATAACAACCATTCGATAGCATTTTTCTTTATCAGGGTACTTCATTGATTTAAGAACATTGAATTTAATCTCTTGATCATTAACTCTCATGGTTAATTCTCCTTTTTGCACATCAATCATAGCTCTTCCTGTAGCTAGAAAAGGTCTCCCTAAAATAATTGGTATTTTTTTATCTTCTTCCATATCAAGTACAATGAAATCCACGGGGAAAATAAATTTATCCACTTTAACAAGAACATCTCTATAACTTCTTTAGAATAGGTGATAGATCTATCAGCTAACTGAAGGGTTACAGTGGTGGGAGTAATCTCTCCTAAATTCAACCTTCGAAAAATAGAAAATGGCATGAGATTAATACTTGTTCCTAAATCACATAAAGCTTTTCCACAAAATTTTTCTCCAATAGCACAAAGTATAGTGAAACTTCCAGCATCTTTAAGTTTCTGAGGTAATTTCTTTTGAATTATTGCACTACATTCCTCACTTAATACAATAGTTTCAAAAGCTTCAAATTTTCATTTCTTACTTAAAATATCCTTCATAAATTTTGCATAAGTTAGCATCTGTTCCAAAGCTTCAGCAAAAGGTATGTTAATGGTAAGTTTCTTAAAAATTTCAAAGAACTTAGAAAATTGATGATCAAGCTTCTGATGTTTTAGTCTTTGAGGAAAAGGTGGTGGTGGTTTTTCAGCTTCCACATTAATAGGAATAACAGTCTAATCTTGACTAGGAGAAGGAGTTTCTTGAGGTTTTTTAATCTCTTCAACCTCAATCTCATTTTCAATTTCATTCTGCATTCTTACTTTTAATTCCTTTCCACTTCTAAGTTGCACAACTTTAACATGTTCATGTTCTTTTCCAGTTTCTTTTGGATTGACATCAACATTACTAGAAAGTGTTCCTGGAGGTCTGTAATAAATTAAATTAGCGATTTGTCCCATTTGATTCTCAATATTACAAATAGCAGTGTTTTGATTTTGTAATTGATTACTTAGTTGTAAAATTAATTCTTTTATAGATAACTTTTTCTGTTAATTATTAAATCCAGATGGTTTATAGTTTGAATTTACTTGATTGTTCCAATTTCCAGTTGGATGGGATTGATTATTACCCCATTGTTGTTGTGAATTATTCCAGTTAAAATTAGGGTGATTTTTCCTTTCAGGATTATAATAATTGGAATAAGGGTTATTTTTACTAGCAATAGCTTGTAAAGTTTCAATAGTATGAGAATCTTCAATATTAGCAGAGTTGTTATGTGATATATTGATAGAAAAATTATCTAATTTCTTAGATATTGCAGCTACTTGCGAAGCTAAGATAGAAAAGGCTTCGTTATCATGAATACTTGCCATTCTTTTAGGATTAATCCTTTCAGAAGGCCATTGAAAATTATTGTTAGTCATTTCTTCAATTAAAGAATAAGCTTCTTCAAATGATTTAGCCATTAAAGAACCTCCAGCAGCAACATCAATAATTGATTTAAGTGATCCAATAAGTCCGTTATAAAATGTTTGAATAATTAACCAATCAGGTAAAGCATGATGAGGACACCTTCTTAATAGTTCTTTAAATATTTCCCAAGTTTCATAAATTGTCTTCCAGTCAAATTGACTAAATGAAGTAATATCATTTCTTAATTTAGCAGTTTTAGAAGGAGGAAAATATTTAGCAAGGAATTTTTGTGTCATTTCAGCCCATGTTTTAATAGAACCTATTGCTAATGAGTTCAACCACATCTTTGCTTTATCTCTTAAAGAAATAAGAAAGAGTCTAAGTCTAATAGCATCATCAGAAATATTGTTATATTTAATGGTAGCACAAAGTTCTAAAAAACTAGTAAGGTGTAAATTTGGATCCTCATTTGGTGTTCTCCCAAATTGATTATTTTGAACCATTTGAATATTAGACGGTTTAAGCTCAAAAGAATTAGCATTTACAGCAGGTATTTGAATACTACTATGAAGTTCATCAACTGTAGGGTTAGCATAATCCCTTAATGGTTTGTAAACATTTTGTTCATTAATTTCAATTGGATTTTGTAAATTGTTATGTAAATTAGCCATATCTTGATATTTTTGAATTTGTTTTCCTTTTTTAATTCTTCTAACAGTTCTTTCTAATTCAGAATCTAAAGGTAATAATCCTTCAGATCCAGAACTACGCATAAAAAGTAAATAAAAATAAAATAGCAAGAAATAAAATTATTATTTTTTTAATTTTGTTTTTATTTTTTTTAAATGTTTTTTTATTTTATATTTTTGACAATAAAAGAAATAAATAAAATAAAATATTTAAAATCTATAAATTTTGCCTCATCTGCAACGACGCCAAAAACTTGACCCTCGATCCGCAGCAATGCACCAAAAACTTGGTTTGCAATCGCCAAACAATGCAGTAATTTATGCTATCAAAAATATGTTATAGCCAATACTTTGACTCAAATAATAATAGTGGCTAGTATATATAAATATAATTTTATGGAAAATATTTTAAACACTAGGGGTACTACACAAGTATACATATCGTTTCAAATAATATAGGGCTTTAAATAAAGACCCCAGTATCGATCCCACAAGGAAGATTATAGATTTTTTAAAAAATATTTTGATTTTATTTTTATATATTTCTTTTAAAGTTAAAAAGTTGATATTTAATTTACCAGATGCAGAAATAAAGCAATAATAAAGTAATGATTGATGTAAATAAAAATAAGCAAACAACTTTCTTCCTTTCAATTAATCCAAGACTTTTTAGATAATGTAATATTCGTGGAGAATATAAATTTATGGAATTGTGCCAAATAGAAGCATTCATATTCTTTAACTTCGCTCGATAGTATAAAGAATATTGGCTAATCTATAGATCAGGTCTGGATGTATTGTTAGTAGAATGGGTTAATATAGGCTCACACTACTAGATGTCCATGGGTGGCTATGGTCGGCCCTACTAGTGACCCTTTACTTCTCTATAAACCAAATTACAAGAATTTAGCCTGTCACTCTAAAAACTTATCAATTCTACGCCCATTAAATAATATCTTCCTATTTATTTACACTTCACCTTGAATAACCCGCGCAAGGCCTTCGACTACCCAAGGATTCATGTGATATCTACTAGTTAAGAATTCATCTCCTTCTAGGTCTCAAAACTCTTCAACGGATTTTAACAATTTAAATGACCAATTTAAATAGTAAATTAAGATCCGGTATTAATATCATCACAATGTTTAAAATATATATATATAGTTTTTAATTCTCCAATGAATTTTATATTATCTTATTATCTTTTCATAATTGAAAGAAGAAAGTAAAGTAACTACTCATAACACATTGAATTTAAACAACAAAACATATAAATAAAACTTTGAATCAAAATACAAATACTTATCTCAAGTGTTTTTCCAACTAAACCTTTGAATCCTTCTGACTCCAAAGTAAATAGACTTCAAAAGCACCGACTCTTCAAATACTCTCAATACAAATTCTAAATAAACTCACTAATTAATAAAAGAAACTATAAATATGGCCCTTAAAATATTTCTCTAATTTCTCTCTCTAAATGGAACTATGGGGCTAGGGGACTAGGTTGGGCATTGGTGGTTTGTGGGCCTTTTTCTCTGAAGGAGTAGCCTCCTATTTATAGGCTTCAAGGGTTGCCTTGAGGCACCTCTTCAAAATATGTCCATGTTCAATGAATCTTCTAGAAGGTGTGTCTGGCGCCTAGGCGCCGGACTCTGCGTCCAGTTCTTCGCACCTCTTCACTTTGGATCGCACCTCTTTGCGATCCTAACCGTTTCCAAGCGTCCAAATACAATGTATCACATTTCCTATAATCCATGAATAACTGTCAATCTTCTAGATGGTCCAATAACCCCTAACACAGTTAAAATAACCGTCTAAAAGTCGTCAAAAATCTTACAGAATTCTGTATCGAACTGGCGCTTAGGCGCCGGATTCTGGCGCCTAGGCACCAGACCAATTATTTTGACAATTTTGCTTTTTGGCTCCATTTTTATTCCTTTTTCATCCTTTTTTCCTTAAACATTTTTGCATCACCTACATCCAAAATAGAAAAATACCTTTTATTAAAGCATAATATCCTTAAAAATTTGATAAAAATCAAGACGTAAAAGTTGGTATTTTTTTCATGGATCAATATTGTACTTCTGAAAATCAAGCCCAAGTGTCATGACTTGATGAGAAGCTACCATGCTCCTGGAAGTCCAACCCAATAGGACAAACTCGATGGGAAGATATAGTACTCATGGAAGTCGAGCCAAAGAGTAAGATTCAATGAGAAGATACCATGCCCCTAGACGACGAGCCCACGGAGCAAATCTCGATGAAAAGCTAGAAGTAGATAGAATCCTCACCAGAAAGACTCTACGAGAGTGAGTGGTTAATAGGGTTAACACATAAAGAGCTCAAAAAACTAAAAGCCAAAGAAGACACTGGTATATCAAATACCTCAGAAGGCTATATGTCTCAGAAGGAACAGGTACTCAAAGACCTCAGAAGGCTATAAGCTTCAGAAGACACGGGTACATCAAACACCTCATAAGGTTACAAGCCTCAGAAGATACAGGTATATCAAAGAACTTAGAAGGCTACAAGCTTTAGAAGTCATAGGTACATAAAATACCTTAGAAGACTACTGTCAATCATTTTTTAAGCGCGGTTGTGAATTTTATTAAAAAGAGTTGCCCAACAGAAATTGTTGGTGCATTTAATATAATATATATGTATATATAAAATATAATTTTTATTTTTAAAATATGAAATCAAACTGATCTCATATCCTTAATAGTTTAAATAATCGAGCATATCACCATGATTTATGCATCTTTCCCGAGGAATAGAGACATTACTCGTTAACGAAGCTCGACTAAACAAACTAATAGATTTATGACATCCTTTTGGTCCGCGAACTAATTTTATGTTGAACGACAAGTTCCCCTATCTAATATGAAGGAATTAGATAGTGTTTATATTACACGGGTTCTTAAAGTTTCCTATAAGAGCAAACCCCTATAGTTAATTATATCCTAAATGACCAAAGTCATCTAAGAAAACTCTCGATAAAGATCAGTAGTTTGCTTTCAAGAATTTCAAAGTTTAGGATTCAAATGATTGAATAATTAGAAATTCAAGAGGGAATGGATCAAATTTAGAACAATTTTTTTCAGGATCCAAAGGAAGAGAGGTAGGGGATATCACAGATCCAGAGAAGAACCCTGACTTCCCAAGCTATTTTATAATTTGGTTTCAGTTTCAGAGATATATTATTTGATGTTTCAGTCTTGCTAATTTTTATTGTTTAGGACTTACATCTATATAACAAAGTCACATGAAGGGCCTAAAAGATAGGAGGGTTTATGTCGTAACGAACAACTACCTCAGAGTCCTAAGACGAGTTAGGGCTTAAATTGCATAACATGATTCTACAAATGCCTAAAGATGAAGTGAGGATTTATGTTGCACTAGGCAAATAACCTCGAGATCCTAAAGCTTTTTGTTTTATTTATAAGGAATGTTCAGTTAGTGAAGATTTGTTTTGCTGTTGAAGATGGTCGTGCTGCCACCGCACTTGCTTCGAGCTCCTCGTTGTAGTTGCAGAAGGTTTAGTTTAAATAAGTGTCAAATGTGAGGGGATAAAAGTGTCATGCCATAGAAATTTGAAAATTGAGGTGGTTTAATGTCTTATTTAAAACAAATGTTAAAGTTGATTATAGCGACAACGGTTAGGATCCCACGGTTTCCTCGTTCTAGTTATAATATTTTCTTCAGATTTGCTTAGTCCGGATGAATTTACCAAACCCAACTTAATGAGTTCCGTACTTTCATTCATACCGTGAGAAATCTCGTTAGCAACACGTAGGTTACCTCCTCCGAGGGATTCTCGATCATCCAAGAGATATTTTAATTTAGTTGAAGCTGCACATTTGTTTTGTTTGTGATTAAATTTTGAGTTATTTTATATTTTGAATGTTGTGGAGGTGAATTTGTTTTGTTTTGCAGTTCATCCCAAGCATAATATATAAAAAACAGTAAAGACATTTAAATAAAGCAATGAAAATTGTGATAAATAACTGTGTACCGGCGAGTCTTCTCGTTTCCTCCACCCAAAAGTTTAGTTTCGCAATTGCATATATATAATATTGTAGGAATTTATAACATGCCAGAAAACAGGAAAAGTAGGTGTAAAGTGTGCGTAACCAATCCTAAATTGTGATCTAGCAGGTCCTTAAGGTGTTTTAAGGATGAGTTTCTTCTTCAATGAACAATGAGATCCAATTGTTTTGTTAAAAAATCCCATCAAGTTGAGGGAGTGCTCGGGGATTAACCCTAAACATCTTCCTCACCACTTTTGGGATTGTTTCTGAGTTCACTTGGTTTCATTGTGGTGATGAATCAATCATCCAAGTTTTTTAGTCCTTGCTGAGTGAACTTAGATGTTTTGATTATCCATTGAGTAGGGTAACATTCACTTGATGTTTCATTTAAGAATTATGTGAGTGGGAGTATTTAAGGGCAAATTAGTTCATTAAGGAATTTAGCTAAATTAGTTCGATATAATTCAATTACTGTTTCAAATTAATTATATCATTTTGATTTGATTATGATTGTTTAAATTATTTTAATTCAATTATGTTGACTTAATTATATTGTTCAAAGGTTGTTTTGATTTAGTTGTATTGTTTTAAAATTTGATTATGTCATTTTAAATTTTTTTAATTTAGTTAATTTAAATTGTTTTTATTTAATTTATTATTTTATCTAAATTTTACTAATGAGTTTTCTTAAGTCTTATGAGTGGATTTATAATTAGAGTTGATGTTGAATTGAGTGAATCTTTATTAATCCATTAATTAGGGGTTTTAATTAGTGAGTTAAGATCTTCCAAGATTGAACCCCTTCACTTAGTGTCTTCTCATTTAATTAACTCCCAAATTTTAATAATTTAAGGAATTATAATATTTCCCTTAATGTTGAAAAGTGATGGTTGGTTTCTACCTTTTAACCCCCTATGTTTCAATCATCTAAGAAGATCACTTAAGATTTTCCATTACCCATTTACCCATAATTAAGTCTAAATATTAATTAAGGCTAAATTCCATAATTACCATCTTGCCCCTTGAGGCTTGTTCACTTCATGATTCATTAAATTAAAGTCAAATGACTTTGAAATTTTTATGTCACCTTATTCATGGGTCGATTAAAATATCAGAGGAGAAAATGTGATTTTCCTGAATTTTATTTAATTTATATATTTACTTTAATGCAAAATAGGGATTCTTCAATGAAAATTCAATAACTTAGCAAAGACAAAGACTCTACCATTGAAATTTTTACTGAAGGTAGACCTAGACTAGAGAACTACTAAATTTTCATGATTTTTAGAGTTTTAAATTAAATATGAGAATTATTTTAATTTTTAGAGTATTAATTAAATAAAATATAGTAAAAGTGGAAAAATTAATTTTTTTTATTTTTTATAAAACCTCTCTAAGTTTAGGTAACCGAAAGAAACAAATTTTTTTTTTATGATTTTTCTTCGATTTTTTAGAATTATTTTAATGAAAAATTAGGAAAATTCATTTTTTAAATATTAAAATTGTCACAAGTCTTTAAAAATTAATATCTTCACTTAGAGACTTAGGAAAAATGTTTGGATGGCTCCTAAGTGATTAGGAGAACAAATATGACATTTTGGTGAATTTTAATAATTTTGTGATTTTTTTAATTATTTAAATATTTAAAAATGATTAAAAATAAATTTTTAATAAAAAATTCAATTTTATTTTTCTCAGACTCCTCTGATCACAGAGAACTCCCAAAACCAAATTGGTGAATTTTTTAGTTGTATTTTAATTGTTGTGAATATTTTAATGTCAAAAATGGTCATTTCACTTAATTAATCCATTTAGTGGGTCAAATTAATTCCAATTGATTTGAAATTTTTATGGGGGTTTCCATTAACATTAAATTATAGTGGAGATTCATTTTCATGTGATTTTGATGTGTATTTACTGCAAATTAATTTTATTTTATTTTTATGGTTTTCGTCCAATTAGGGTTATTTTTAATGATTTAAACAAAGTTATAATTTTCCTAGGGTTCTCTGGTCATAAAAAACCTACGAAAATTTTTATGGATTTTATAAGCGACATGCTAATTATTATGATTAATTTATCAAGAAAATGGATCTAAACTTGAAAAATAAGTATATGTTCATAGAGATCTCCTCCGACTTTAGAAAAATTAAGAAAGATCCCTAATGAGAGAGAGAACAAAACATTAAAAATTCAAGTTATGGTGATATGTATACATGCATGAAGAACTAAAAGAACTAAAATAATGTTTAATTAATTAAAAAATACTAAGAAAAACATTTTAATTTTTGTTCCACATGATTTTCCTTTATGGTGGCGGCGTGTTCACGGACCAGATTCCCGTCTGACTCCATCAGGGTTGCCCATCCGATACACGCGCAATCAGACGGCCGCGGCTCATCTTCTCCAATTGTTATGCACCCAAAACTGTCTACCTTCAAACCTTAATATCGCTCTCGATTCTTAACAAAATTTAGTGCAATTTTTTTAAAAATGTTCATCGAACTTAGAAGAACACATCCATACAACGATGATGCATTTAAATCGAGTAAATTTGCATGGAAAATTAAAATAAGCTCAGTTTGGGGAGAAATTTTAATACCTTTATCCAAGAGGTGATGCCTCGATTGGATGCTTGGAGAAGCTTTGTATGAGTCTAAAGAGCCCACGAATGAAGTCCCTTGCTGTGGTGAAATGTCTAGGTATAAAATGGGTGAAATTCGATTTAGAGTGTTCACTAATGTCTAGGTTAGGGTGGTTTGGTGATGGAGTTGTTATGAGGAACTTCTTCTCATGATGTGGGGAAGGTGTGGGTGAGTTTAATTTGATTTTAGTGGAGTTTTGGGTGGTGTCCTATTTCGGCTCTAATTTTGAGATTCAAAATTGAGCTCGGGTAGTGGAGGAGAAGGCTTGGAAATAGTTGGGTTGAGCTTAGGAGTGCTAGGAGAAGCTTCGGGAACAATTTGGTAGAGTCTCCCCAAGGAAAATTTGCATTTCCCCTCTTGGCCATGAGAGGTGGCAATTTATAGGATAGGCTTGGGGCTTCAATTGGGCTAGTTAATAGGTTAGCTCAATTGCTTAGGTGGAGGGAAGAAATGCCCAAGTGACAGATTGGGCTTGGACAACTTAGATGGGTGCAATTTGGGTGTTTGACCATAATGACACTCTCGGCCATGGTGTTTTCTGGCGATCTAGACGGCCGGCCGGCCAAGGTGAGGTCTCAATTTGTTCAGGGAGGTCAGGGCTTGGTTTTGGTGAAGTCGCTTTTGGTTGTCATGTGTAAAGGGTTGGATTGAAATAGAATGGGTGTAAGGACCATTTTGGGTCCAAATGGGTCAACACATGATTTGAGCTTGGTTCACTCTCCCAAGACCTGATTTGGTGCTGAGGAAAATCACTTGATTCAGTTGGATTAGCACTGTGAAGTCCTCATCTAAGTGGATTAAGGCTTAATCATGGTTTAAGAGAGACATAAGAAGGATTAAACAAGCATGAGGGGCCACTAAAGAGGCTCCCCCTTTTGTCACTAATGGCATGGTGACATGAGGATGATTCTCATGGCTTGCATGTGGCTTGAGAGTGGCTTCATGGCTCTCTCATGGCTTGTCCTTGGCTTGGTCAAGTTTCATGAAAGAGTATTTTTGAATTATGTGGTATTTTTGTAAAGTTTTTCATGAGACTTGATTTGGAAGGTTTTGATCATGAAATTGAAACTCAGTAAATGATTTAAATTAAGTGCATGATGAATAGATGATTTTCTTGTGGGCTTTTGATTGAAATTTGGGTTATTTGAAGTGATTCAGAGCATGAGCTTGGATTTGAGCTTAAATTGAAGTGGGTTTGGGCTTGAATTTGGGTTAGATTTTGGTCAAATTTTGGATCAATAAAATATTTTATGTGCTGTCGGAACATGTCATGAGGGGTTTAGAAAAGATTTGTGGTGCTTTTGAATTGAATAGTATGGTCAATTGAATGAAAATTGGTCATTAGGTCAATTTTGGGTGAATTGGGCTAAGTTGGGCTAATGTTGGGTCAAGGACCAATTGAATGTTGCAAAAGGTCTATAGGGATGTAATAAATAGTTTTCAACATAAATTGGGTGGAAATTTTGGGGTTAGGCCATTTAATTTGGCGGAATTTGGGCATGTAACACTTTTGGGCCAAAATTGGGGCTTTTGGGTTTGCTTGGGTTTGGGTGAAGTTTGAGTTCAAATCGGTGGCAATATAATGTTGCATTTGATTTAGGGGATTATTATGAGAAGTTTAGAATTCAATTTGGGGAAAGATTAGTTGGCATTGGGTTCATTTGGGCTCTTTTGGGTTAAAAGATTCAAATTGAGATTTTTTGGTGAAATTAGTTAAATTAATCAAATTGTGTCATGTTGTTGTTGAACAAAATGAAATTAGGAATATTTGGAAGGTTTTATGAATTTTTGGGATTTTTTGGAATTTTCAAAATTTTGGGCTATGAATGACATTTCGGTAATTTTGGGGGTTTTGGAGGTAAATGGTTAAAAGGCTAAATTAAAAGCTCGAGGTAGTTCAAAAGGAAATTTGGAGTCAAATTAAAGTGTCCGAGGGCATTTTTTATCAATGTGGAAGGTTTTATGAACCCCAGAATATTTTTTAAGTATCGGTCATTTTGGTATCGAGATGTCAAAATGTGTCCGAAAGTATGACAAGTTTATAGTCAAAATTCTCAGTGTGACATAGGGAATGTTTTGGAATGATTTTTGGAGAGCTTGGGTAATTTTAGGCAATTTTAGAATTTTGAGCTTTACAAGGGTAATTCGGTAGTTTAGGTAAGTTTAGGGGCAGGGGTCAAAATTTGAAATTTTGGGAAAATTGAGATTGATGAGAGGTGAGAAGAATGAAACCATTTTGGTGGAGTCATAAAGCCATTTTAAGCCCATAAGAACCATAAGATGACTCATTTTGGGCACTCAATATGTTGTTTCTAACCCTCTTAGCCAAAGGCTAGGGGTTTTGGGTCCATCCATATGAGTTCTCCAAAGAGTCAGGAGGCCAGGTCAAGTGTGAGTGGCTTTTTTTTTAGGGATTAGGTATGTGCAATAGTGTAGTGTGTGCAAGCCGACCTAACCAAGACCAGAGCATCCAAGGTTGTCCTAATGCCAAAGAGTCCTACAAGAACTCATCCTTAAACCTTCACATGTTGATTTTAACCTTCCAAGTGGATTTGAGGTTTATGATCAACCATGTGGGGTTTTAAGGGAGGTTAAGAAGTGTTTGAATTTCTAAGTGGTGGGTTCCATCTCTAGTCTTCTAGGATAGTCAAAGGGGAAGTCCTATGGCTAGATCCTAAGCCTTAAAAAAGGAGATCGGACCTCACCAAAAATTAGGTCAACAACTACGAGCCTCAGAAGGCACAGGTACATAAAAAATCTTAGAAGGCTATGTATCAGTTCATTTCAAGCTTCTATAAGGCTTAAGCTCGGGAGGGCAAAATCTTAGAAGAACGAGCCTAAAAAAGTATGTGATTTTTCATTTTATAAAGTATGCGTGCTAAGTTTAATTGCATAATTTTGTACAATTGAGAAGCCACAACAACCTTACAAGCAAAGTCAAAGATGTGCAAAAAAATACATTAACATAATCTATAAATCTCAGATCAGATGATTAAATAGGCTATAAAGACAAACAAGAACGAGTACAAAGGCTAGAAGACATATCACCACTACAGAAACATGAAAATCTCCCCATCAAAGCGTGGTGGAAAAACTATGACATTTCATCATTCAAAATGCGCAGTAGCAGCAAGCAGAAAAATCCCGAGTCACCTGCTGGCAGGGACGAAGATAACTTTCTTCATCTCACCGACATAAAAGAAAGTCACATTGCTCGCCTGCCACGCAAGACGAGGATGACTCTCGTCTTGGCCACAACATGAAAGAAGACCTATTGCTCGCTTACTCTGCAGGATGAAAATAACTTCCCTCTTTATCGCAATGTGAAAGAATATCTCGTTGCTCGCCTGATACGCAGGACGAGATGACTTTCCTCTTAGTCACAACCCGAAATAAAATCTCATTGCTCACCTGTTGCGCAGAATGGGACGACTTTCATCACAGTAGCAACATGAAAGAAGATCACGTTGCTCTCGTGCTATGCAGAATGATAATGACTTTCCTCTTCGCTATAATGTGAAAGAAGATCCTATTGCTCATCTGCTACGCAGGACAATGATAACTTTCTTCTTCACTGCAACACGAAAGAAGATCTCATTGCTTATCTGCTTCACAGGATGGGGAAGACTTTCATCTTCACTACAACATTAAATAAGATCTCTTTGCTTGCTTGCTATGCAGGACGAGGACAATCTTCCTCTTTGTCACGAAGAGAAAGAAGTTCTCGTTGTTCGCTTGCTACGCAGGACGATGGTGATTTTTCTCTTCTCCACAACACGAAAGAATATCATGTTGCTCGCCTGCTGTATAGGACGAGGTCGATTTCCTTCTTTGGGAAAACATCACTTGCATAAAGCTCGTCTCCATTCTTTTAAATAAATAAGGGTGTAAATGTATCACGCCTTGTTGTTGATTGCATGGTCGTCATATCTCCTTTTATGGTATCATACGAAACAAATCCTCGTACATCTATTTATAATACTTCATAATAAAATAATTCGATATGAAAGTTGTATCGTCTTAATTGCGTGTTCTTAATGCTGCAATAGAATGTAGATATGAGACATGATATATTTGTGGCTTTTTGCATGTACATGAACACTATTCTAATGAGATATTGTCCACTTTAATTTCTATGCAACTCATATCAAAAGCTTGATATTTGTGTAGGTTGATACAAGCTGGATATGGAATTTGTTGGGCCTAACATTCATTTATTTGCAAAGCCACTCTAATTCATGAAACATATGTTGCATTATCTGATTCAAGCTTGTGTGAAATATTTCTTGACCTTTTTAGAATAGTGCAACTAAATTATAATAAATAGAGGAAATAATACCTTAAATTGGCAGGCCTCATGCACATCTTAAAACCCCATTGAAATATCCAGAAGCATTTGTGGTCATACTATTATACATGTACCTCCCATCACACACTAATGACCAGTTCTTAATATCCCACTTAATTAGCCAATCAAACGCTTCTTTTTTCAGAGTTTGTATCTTTCTCATATGTTTGTTGAATATACGCTTTTCATTAGTGTTTTAAGCCCAATATATTTTATCACAAAGCATACCAACATTAGCAATTGCAAGTCGACATAATGCCTTCTTGAAATTTTTCCATAGATATCACAAACAATGCTTATTTGCAGCTTAGGAAGATGTCTCTCTACATCCTCTACGTAAACCTGAATGCCTATCCGATATTGTACAAAGGTCAGCATAGGATAAAACAGACTCCTCTAGACTACGTAATTGCTAAAGAAACCATAGCTACGACTCATTATTTTCATACTCAACCACGATAAAAGCTAGAGGGAAGAAACCATCATTTTCATGAATTCCTATTGTAATTAGTAGAGTTTCTCTAAAATTTCCCAATATAAATGTCTCATTCACTAGTAGTCAAAATCTCTAGTCTTGTACACAGATCTAAATATCACCATACACACAGCTTTCATCATACAAAACAATGAACAACAAACCTCCTCATAATTCCTGAAGATTCACTTTAGCATTTTTCTGTGCATCCTAGCCTTAATATATGTAATACATATATTCAATTTTGGTTCCATGCACGCAATAATTTCTTTAGGCTTCAAATCCAATTTTTGTTGTAAAACCAAACCTATGCAGTGGCAAATAAATATTAGTGTACAATTTTGATGCATGATTGATATAATTAGACGAGTACATGTATGTAGTGCTCCTAAGGAGGAGATCCTCAGAATGAGTACTCTTTGAAGCATGTAGTCGCCAATGACAGGGATGTGTTGAGTTTTTATTCTGCACACATTATACTATTAATCTCATCTTATTTGACGAAGCCTTACAACACTTTACATTTTTAAAAATGGATCATCCATTTAATACACACTGAAGATGCTCTTTGTTAGAAAATATCATCTCAACCTCAAGTTCATCCATAATTATGTCTTCTTCAGAAATGAATAACTAGATCAATGGAGCATCACAATTCTCAGCGGCATCCCACTCCTTAGCCAACGAATTTGGTTAAAAAAACTAAGTATTCTCCATCATCAAGTCGAGAATATTTGTATTTAATATTGAATGGTGGTGTAATATGTAGTGACTTGGCAAAACCATATCAGTAGAGCATTCATGCGCAACTTAATCTTCACCAGCTTTAGGCTCGCTCGAGTCTTCGCTTGTCTTATTGTCCATGGTTTGATAATCGTTTCCAACAACCTATAAACCTATACCAACGAATGGTTCCTGGACGAAGGTCTAGACACTTATGTTGCTATAAGGATGAAATGAGTGTGAAGGGTCAAATGACCGACGAACAACATTGTCAAACATTGCTTGCTATTGTCAGCAGGAACATCAAATTTTTTCTGCACTCAATGATTGTGGAGTGGGCCTGCTTGTGGGAAAATTAACATAAAATGAGTGACACATTGAGGTATAAAAAAATGCTTGAATTATCACACATTCAAGTTATAGACCTCCATATTTTAGTCACCTTCTCAAGATATCCATTAAGTGAAACGATGCTAAATCAATAGTGATATCACAACAAGTAAATTCACAGTCTCTGCAGAGACCAAGATTGTATGTTTGGTGACTTCTAAGAGTAGAAATTCACATGACTTGTCATCTTCATCATGAGTTGCAGTAAATCCACCGCTCATTAGAAGTTGACAAACTAAAAGTTTATTGTATGTATTGAACTTACTTGGCGCAGTACTCGTAATATTTTTCTTTTTAGTTTACTTAATATTATTAATTGAGATGTGTGCATTGGCCGATTTCTTCCACCAAGATAGATTGGGGCAAAATCATTTGTTATACACACAACGCTTCATCAAACATACCAAAAAACGAGAGATCTTACTACTTGTATTGTTACAGAAACTATAATATAATACTTCACTTTAGAACTCGCTCCAACTAGCATCCAAATACTAAAATGCAATGTTTATTTAAAAACAAAAAACTGACCATGTAATCAGTGATGAGAAATCTCGTATACTTAGACAAATAAGCAATGCAAATGTTTAAGAAGATGCTACAATTTAAGCATATTAGAGAGATTCCTAGTTATCTATACAATTTTCTTATGATGTTTTTTGAAAACCTCAAGAAAAATTTAAAAATCATTACTCTCACACATGTGTTCTCCAACCTTATCAGTGGAGTAATAATCATTATTGTTGGGTAATGTGGAGACCCGGTCCACCACATGTTAGCTTCCTAATTAAGGGCTACCTACCGCTCACCTACCATATACCACCTACCGCCCACCTACCTCCCACCTACCGCTCACCTACCTCACACCTACCGCTCACCTACCTCCCACCTACCGCTCACCTTTATTCTATAAATAGCCTCTTTTGGCTATTGGATGATGTACAACCAAATTCTCCAAGAGAGAAAGAGAGGAAGATAGAAAGAGAGGAAGGGAGAGAAGAAAATAGAGTTTTTTTTCTTGTAAACGTCGAGGCGCTCGACGGTGTAATTCCTCGAAGAAATAAAATCCTCTGCAACTCCGTGGACGTAGGCAAATTTGCCGAACCACGTAAATCTGTGTGTCGCTCTGGTGTTTATTTTCTGCGTGCATTTTTCGTTCCAATTTTACTTTATTGTCATCATTTTTTCACAACAATTGGTATCAGAGCTTCGGTTCGGATCTGAGGAAGAATAATGGCCGGAGACGAAGTGAAGGTTTCGGGGATCGAGAAATTCGACGGCACCGATTTTGGTTACTGGAGAATGCAGATAGAGGACTACCTCTATGGGAAGAAACTTTATCTTCCGTTACTAGGCAAGCGACCGGAGAAGATGGACGAGGTCGATTGGAATCTGTTGGATCGACAGGTTCTAGGGGTTATTCGATTAACCCTGTCAAGATCAGTTGCACACAACGTTATCAAGGAGAGGACCACTGCGGATCTCATGGCGGCTTTGTCAGGTATGTATGAAAAGCCGTCAGCAAATAACAAGGTGCATCTGATGAAAAAGTTATTCAATTTGAAGATGGCGGAAGGTACGTCCGTTGTACAACATCTGAATGACTTTAATACTATCACAAATCAATTTTCGTCTGTCGAAATTGAATTTGATGATGAGATACGGGCGCTGATATTATTGGCTTCATTACCAAATAGCTGGGAAGCTATGAGGATGGCAGTCAGCAATTTCGCAGGTAAATCTAAACTAAAATATGATGATATTCGTGATTTAATTTTGGCTGAGGAGGTGCGTAGGAAAGATTCTGGCGAGACTTCGTGTTTGAGTTCGGCACTGAATGTTGATTTCAGAGGGAGATCACATGATAAGAACTCAAACAAAGGAAGATCAAACTCAAAGTACAGAGGCAGGAGCAAGTCAAAGCCTGGTCAACAAGCAACCTGCTGGAATTGTGGCAAAATTGGCCACATAAAGAAGAACTGCGAAGTCCTAAAAAGACGGAGAACATCGGTGCTAATGCCTGTAATCGAAGAAGCTCGAGATGCGCCGTTGCTCGCGAGCTCACAACTCCATCGACGACCTGGATACTCGGACTGCGGGGCTTCTTTCCATACATCTTCCCATAGAGATTTAATGCAAAACTATGTTGCGAGTGACTTTGGAAAAGTATATCTCGCGAGATGGAGAAGCTTTGAATGTGGTTGGAATGGGAGATATCGACATTGCACTTTCAAACAATAACGAGTTGACACCGCAAAAGGTCGGACACATTCTCGAACTAAAAAAGAACCTCATTTCGTTAGGCGGCTTGATGAGTGTGGACATTCGGTAGTATTCTCGGATGGCACCCGGAAGGTTACTAAAGGAGCACTTAGTACGGCTCGGGGTAAGAAAACAGGTACGCTATATATGATCTATCGGTTTAATTAACGGTGTTGATACTACTCGTTGTAGAGAGCACAACGAAAGTTGTGGCATTATAGACTTGGTCACATGAGTCAAAGAGGTATGAAGGAACTTCAGTCCAGAGGCAAGCTACCAGAACTGAAGACAGTTGATCTTGGCATATGTGAGAGTTGCATTATGGGGAAACAGAGGAAGGTCAGTTTCTTGAAAAGTGGCAGGACGCCAAAGGCAGGAAAGCTGGATCTTGTACACACAGATGTGTGGGGACCTTCCCCAGTGACATCTCTTGGAGGCTCTCGCTACTACGTCACATTCATAGACGATCACAGCAGAAAGGTATGGGTCTACTTTCTGAAGCATAAATCTGATGTATTTAATGTGTTCAGGACTTGGAAGTCTATGGTTGAGACAGAGACAGGCTTAAAGTTAAAATGTCTGAGGTCTGATAATGGTGGTGAGTACATTGATGGTGGATTCAAGGAGTACTGTGCAGCTCAGGGCATCAGAATGGAGAAGACCATTCCGGTGGACACCACAGCAAAATGGTGTTGCAGAGCGCATGAACAGGACCATCAATGAGAGGGCTAGAAGCATGAGATTGCACGCCGGACTACCACCAGTTTTTTGGGCAGAAGCAGTCAGCACTGCAGTTTATTTGATCAACAGGGGGCCATCCGTTCCATTAAACTGTGAATTACCTGAGGAGGTCTGGAGTGGGAAAGAGGTCAGATTTTCTCACCTTAAGACTTTTGGTTGTCTTTCATATGTTCTTATTAATCCAGATGCTCGAAGTAAGCTTGAAGCTAAGTTAAAGAAGTGTTACTTCATTGGCTATGGAGATGATGCATTTGGGTATCGTTTACGGGATGATCGAGATCGGAAGATCATACGGAGCGAGAACGTGATCTTCGATGAGAAGATGATGTACAAGGACAAGCCCAAGTACAGTTTCTGAAACAACACTGCAGAAATCTGAGTTGGTAAAACTTGATGATTTACCAGAGGTTACAGTTCAGCACAAAGATGAAGGTGATGACGAGAGTGGGTCCGAGGCACCCATTCTCATTATTCCGCAATCAGGTTCAGAGTCATTCACTACTCCAACTACTGTTCGCAGGTCAGAAAGGGCTAGACGCTCTCCACGGAGGTATTCTCCTACTTTAAACTACATTCTGCTGACAGATGGTGGAGAACCTCAGAGTTATGAAGAAACCTTGCAAGATGAAAATTCGAGCAAGTGGGAGCTAGCCATGAAGGAGGAGATGGATTCTCTGATAGAAAATCAGACTTGGGAGCTAACGGATCTTCCACCGTGGAAGAAGGCTTTACACAACAAGTGGGTGTATCGGGTAAAGATCGAACATGATAACGATAAAAGGTACGAGCGCAAGACTTGTTGTAAAAGGTTTTCGAGCGAAGCATGGTATTGATTATTCCGAGATTTTCTCTCCTGTGGTGAAGCTTACAACCATCAGAATGGTACTGTCTATGGTGGCTACTGAAAATCTCTTCCTTGAGCAGCTTTTCTTCTTGGAGACCTTGAAGAAGACATCTACATGCACCAACCTAAAGGGTTCGTGGTACAGGGAAAGGAAGACTCAGTTTGCAGATTGAGAAAGAGCTTGTATGGCTCGAAGCAAGCTCCTAGACAGTGGTACAAGAAGTTTGATAAATTCATGCTCAATGCAGGGTACAGAAGATGTCGGGCGATCATTCGTCGCTATGTCGGGTATTTTGACAATTCATATATCTCCTACTGTCGTATGTGGATGATATGCTTATTGCGAGGGCTAGCATTTATGAGATCAATAATCCGAAGAAGCGGATGTCAAAACACTTTGCAATGAAGGATTTGGGAGCGGCAAAGCAAATCCTTGGCATGAAGATTATCGAGACAGAGTCAAAGGTACGTTAAGACTTTCACGAGTCGAATATGTGAAAAAGGTGCTTAGCGAGTTCAATATGGACAAGGCGAAACCAGTTAGCACACCCTTGGGCAGTCATTTCAGACTCAGCAAGAGTCAGTCACCCACGTCAGAGGAGGAACAAGACTACATGGGTAAGGTTCCTTACGCTTCAGCTATTGGTTCACTTATGTATGCTATGGTCTGCACTAGACCAGATATTGCCTATGCGATGGGAGTTGTGAGCGAATACATGAGTAATCCAGGGAAAGAACATTGGGAAGTCGTGAAGTGGATCTTCGGATACCTAAAGGGCTCTTCGAAACCCGCTTGTGTTTCTCGGGAAAGAGCCCGGAGGTACAAGGCTATGTTGATGCGGATTTAGCTGGAGATATTGACGATAGGAAGAGTACTTACGAGTTATGTTTATACTCTTGGTTGTACTTGCGGTGTCATGGGGCTCGAATTTGCGGAAGACGGTTCTTTGTCCACTACGAAGTCGAGTATGTTGCGATATCGAGAGGTCGCAAAGGAGATGATATGGCAACAGTTTTTTAGAGGAATTGGGTAAGAAGAATCGAATGGCGCTCTCTACAGTGATAGTCAAAGCGTTATATTCGTTGTCAGGAATCTAGCATTTCAATCCAGGACCAAGCACATTCAGATCAGGTATCACTTCATACGATCATTATTAAATGACGAACATTTTCTACTTGAGAAAATTTGTGGAAGCAAAAATCCTGCTGATATGTTGACAAAGGGTGTTACTCTTGAGAAATTGAAGTTGTGCGCAACTTCAGTTGGTCTTCTAGCTTGAAGACAGAGGCTTTGAGTTGCAGAGGTGGAGAATATCGTGTTTGAGGAAAAGTTTGGTACAGCCAGCAGATGTTGCAGCCTGTAGGTGGTACAGTGAGTGTCCCAGTCTCCAAGTGGGAGAATTGTTGGGTAATGTGGAGACCCGGTCCACCACATGTTAGCTTCCTAATTAAGGGCTACCTACCGCTCACCTACCATATACCACCTACCGCCCACCTACCTCCCACCTACCGCTCACCTACCTCACACCTACCGCTCACCTACCTCCCACCTACCGCTCACCTTTATTCTATAAATAGCCTCTTTTGGCTATTGGATGATGTACAACCAAATTCTCCAAGAGAGAAAGAGAGGAAGGGAGAGAAGAAAATAGAGTTTTTTTTTCTTGTAAACGTCGAGGCGCTCGACGGTGTAATTCCTCGAAGAAATAAAATCCTCTGCAACTCCGTGGACGTAGGCAAATTTGCCGAACCACGTAAATCTGTGTGTCGCTCTGGTGTTTATTTTCTGCGTGCATTTTTCGTTCCAATTTTACTTTATTGTCATCATTTTTTCACAACAATTATATCGAACATGTGATTATAAATCCATTGATAAAGTTGAGGAGCACCTATATAAAAAGCGTTAGATTTTAAGAATTCTAAATGATATATTCATAGAGCAAATTAAAAAAGAATATAATCTTAACGATTAAAGATTTGATAGCCAACCAACGCCCCCTCCCCCCAATATCACTGCTATCATCATTTATTTTTCTCTTCACCGTCCACCAACTCGATGTAGTTCTAGTGTGTAATCAGTATGTTCATCCAACTATTCGATCCAAAGGGATATCTATCCGCCAACCAACCACGGCGATCTCGTCTTGCAAACCTTGTATCATGTCATAATGGAGGCAAGGATGGCATGATACAGATGGAGGATGAAGAGGTACAACTTTAGGAGAGTGCGACCTCTTCCTATATCTTCCAACATCAATGCCAATAACACAATGATTGTCGTAACATAGACTGATTGGTCTTATTGACCTCGTACGTTGCCGGGGAACCATTTATGTGGGGGTAACTCTTTCATCCATAAAATTTACTTTATAATCAAAATTTATAACAATAATATATAGATTCATGTATGTTATATTTTCTCGCAATATAGAGTCCAACATAGACATTCTTGTTATTATTATTTTTTTAAAAAGAGATTTGACCATATACACCATCATCAAGATTCGTCCTCTAATATATCCTAACATGAAGTTAACTAATTTAATCACATTTCAATATTAATTAATAGTTTGGTAGAATGAGGTATTTATTCTTGGAGTATTGAAAACATGTGTATTACAACAGATATTAAGAAGATTTACATACATAGCACTTTTAATTTATTTCCTCTCAGCCATATGAAAAAGACTAGCCTAGCAATAAAATTATGACTAGTAGGACATTGATTGTTAATACTTTAATATATTTTATTCTCAACTATATGAAAAAGATGCAACAATAGTAAAGCTAGTGCACTCACATTCATCATTATTGTTGGAGCTAAAAAGTATACTAAAATTAAATCAAAATTGCTAAAAATGTTTAAATTAATTTCTCAACAAACAACTCTATATCCATTTATGTTATCATTTTAAAACTTAGAAAACTTACTAAATATAAAATTAGATTCAAATCATTATTTCTAATACAAAATTTTCATATTTCTTTTCACATTAATTATAAAGTTTATTGTTAATGCAAATTCAAATTTTATCCCTACACAAAGTAATATTTGTGGATAAAAAAGTGTAGAGGCATATATCCTAGCGAGCTAAAATTTAGTTTTCTCTGCCCTATTATAGATGTTTATAGATGTAATATAATCATCTATAATCATAATAGATTGACATTAATGAGTTCACACTTTAAAGCAATACTTCTATTTAAGCCGTCTTAAAATAAGTAGAATAAGTAAAGAATTTAAAGATACATTATATGATATTGTTTAGTTGCTAGCCGATATGTTTTTGATAATTCCTTTTAATTAGGTATTGATAGACAAAAAAATAATATTGTAATATATAAAATGTTAGACCTAAGAAGGGTGTCATCCTCGATGAAGATTTTGGTAAGATTTTACTGAGACTTTAATTAGTATAAAGTGAACGCCAAGCATCTTAATTGCTACCCTAATAGAAGAGGATATTATAATAAAAGACAAAGCAACTATAGAAGAGAATAATAGTATTACTATTCAATAATAATAATACAAAAAAATGTAATACCACAAAATAATAATAATATTAAACATAATACTACCAATAATAGATTAAAAATACCAATAAAATTATTTCTATTAATAATAATAATAAATAAAATAATATCACAAAATAATGATAATATTAATTGATATTATTATTATTATTATTATTACTACTACTACTATTGAGTTTGTTGGAAAAAATAACTATTATTTTAGATTAAAGAATAATAATAATATTTTGGATCTTGATATAAAAGTCCATAATGTTTCTAGTTTTAAGATACAACTATTTCTGGATCTCAAATACATGTGTTCCTAGCTCTCATATAAAAGTCCTATAGTTCTTAGTACACGTATTACAATAAAGTATTGGTCCATCATATACTTTGAGTCTTTTAGTGTCACAAGGATGTTACAAAATCAAATTTTGTATTTCCTTAAATATATTGTAAAATGTTAATTATTCTTTAAAATTAATAGCTTGACAAAAAAATTCCTCAGAAAAATATTAGTTCCATAAAAATTATAAAAAATAAAACATTAATTTTTTTTTTAAATATGCAAAAGGAACCTGATTTTTTAAGAAAATAGAGCTTCTTACTTCGACTCTTTCTAGAGAGACAGAAGGAGAATATAAAAAGAGAGTTGGGAGATGTGAAGTTAGAGAGGGAGAGAGATAGTAGGGAGAGATGGGGTGTGAGAAGTTTTTAGTTGGAGAGGGAAAGGAGGGAGAGTTGGAATTATTTTTAGCCGTGAAGGTGTGACAGAGATGGTTGGGGTGGGCATTTATAGGATTTATGAGGTTCCAAACTCAAGCAAGGTTTGTGTTTAATATGAAATGCAAACTAGGCTTGTGATTTACTTTAAACACAAGTTACCCTTCCCCTCAATTCCACCATACCATGCTTCTAATGCTCATATTATATACCCTTAAGCCCCTTCTAAAAATTTGGCAATATATATATATATATATATATATATATATATATATATATATATATATATATATATATATATATATATATATGAGGGTCAATTCAAAATAAAGGGACAGACTCCTCAAACTGGGCCCAATCCCTCAATGGATAGTAAGAAGCGTCATTGAGATAACAAATTGTTTATGGTAGAAATTACATCTTATTAAGTCAAATGTATAACACCGCAGACTAATGCCCATAAATTAAAATATTATTATATAACCTCAGTTGGATAACCAACAAAATATTAAAAAGTCAAAAGTCAATGGAAAAAAAAATCATAAACCTTATAGCAAAATAATCCAACATTATTTGAGAAATAGAAAAAAATGGGGGCATCTACATGCACATACATGTAGAACACTTAATTTCTTAATGTTACATAACAAATATCATTATTATTAATTTTTTAAAAGTAAAATAGATATTTTAATGCATAAGTTTATAACACCAAAGTGTATAAATATAAATATCAAAGTTTAGGTGTTAGATATATAAATGCATAGCATTGCGTGGCATGTCTCTAAAGTTCCCTAGGAAATAAGTAGGATATCTTCAAAATTCACAAACATGGGCTGACCAACTTAGTTGAACACAAAATTGAACATCAAGTGAAATAAAGTGCATAAGAAATGAAAAGAGAAAAAAAAAAAGAACAAAAAAGCAATTACATCCTACATAAGTTCTCCAAATGAAGAAATTCCTTCCAAATGAAATTGTTTTAAATGATTTAAAAGTGTTTTATAAAATATGTTAAATGTTTTAAAACTAATATTTTAAATTATTTTCACGAAATTTGTTTTAAAATATTTTAAGATTTTTTTTTATTTTAAAATGTTTTAAATTATTTTAAAATTTAGGATTTAAATAATTTTAATGTTTTTTAAAATTAAGATTCTAAATTATTTTTACAAAAAAGTTTTAAAATATTTTAAATTTAAGTTATTTGAATTTTTTAAAATGTTTTAAAGTATTTTAAAATTTTAAATTTAAAATATTTAAAGTGTTTAAAAATTTAAAATTTAAATCGTTTTTTATAGAAATGTTTTAAAATGTTTTAGAATTAAGATTATTTAACTATTTTAAGATGTTCTAAAGTATTTTAAAATTTTAGATGTTTTAAAAAGTTTAAAAATTAAGAATTTATTTTGCAAGAAATTTAGGCTCAAGCTATCAAAATTTAGAAAATAACATTATTAGCTGTAAGAGCTCATAATTGGCAAGGAGAAAACATGTATAATATTCATGAGGAAATTTACTTGTGATAATGATTTCATATGAAGATGTAAGTAAACTCCACATGGAGACTATTCTTACATGGAGAAAACACATAATATTTAAATGGAAATAATTACATTTAAGGGTAATGCGCATTGAAATATTACATTAAAACTAAGTTAACTTTATAAAGGAAAACCATATGAAAGCGAACATTACATGAGCACACATGAAAAGTAACCAAATGAGGAATAGATGGAAAGTTTAGCGGCGAGAAGAGGAGAATAAGAAGAATAAATATAATAAGTGTGCTGATAGAAAGAAGAAAAAGAAGTTGTAAGAAGAATAAAAGGTACAAAGTGGAAGAAGTAGAAGACGAATAACTATATTGATTAGGAGAAGAGGAAGTAGTTGAAGAAGAACAGAAGAGAACAAGTGAAAGACATAGAAAAGGAGTAAGTGTGTTGAACAGGAGAAGAAGAAGAAAAATATAGAAGAAGAAAAAGAGTAAGTTGAAGGTAGAAGAAATATGAGAGGAATAAGTGTGTTGATAAGTAAAAGAATAAGATGACGATCGAGAAAGTGTGTTGATAGAAATAAGAATAAGACAACGATAGAGGAAATGTGTTGATAAGAATAAGATAAGATGTCGATCAAGGAAGTGTGTTGATCATAATAATAATAAGAAGAAGAATAATAAGTAGAAGAAGTAGTAGGAATTAAGAATAAGATTAACTTACAATGAAGAGGAGGAGTAGAAGAAGAGGGGAAGAAAATTAAGGATAACTTATAGTGAAAAGGCTGAAGAGCACTTGAGGGGAAGCAGACTTAATGAGAATGCCAAAGTAGGGGAACAAGCTATGGAGAGGAAGGAAGTGGCCAATTTTTTCTTCATGCAGATGTTTAGGCGGAGCAAGGTAGCATTAAAATACATATTTTAGGTAGTGGCAACGAAAGGTGGGATCAGTTAGTGCTTCGAAATCAAGTTGGAGGAGGTGAAGTAATGGAGGCATAGTCACATCACCCTCTGGTGTAATTATGTTGCTCTCTCAGATGGAGCTGAGAAGTTATGCCCCTAAGTGATGTGGTTGCGCCACCGTTGGTGTAACCATGCCAGAAAGAAGCGTGGCTGCCAGCTTGATCTAGGGTTTTCATTTTGGGCTTGTTTCAAGCTTGATAATCCTATCTTCATGGAATGCCTTCATATAGGAGGACGGGAGAATGCTTGGCCAAGGTAAAGCTGACCAAAAAGTGAGGTCAACAGTTGACATGGTAGCCTAAATAATAGACATCACCCTAAAGCTTTTAGAGTTTCTCTACCATGGAGCGAAAGCGAGAAGTTGTTATACGATGGAAAAGGATGTGAATTTCTTCGAGCTCTTATAAGACTGGATGCTCACGTTAGTGATATCACCCTCGGGAAAATTATTAGTATAGAGGTCATACTACTTGTTCTTCAAGTAACATCCAGTCTTATACATCATAGATCACACAATA
>CM040422.1:115799996-115929628 GCA_022702705.1 Papilionanthe hookeriana x Papilionanthe teres
ATACATTATACAGTTTCAATTAGAAACAATATGTGTGCTACAAAATGTTGTCATTCAAACCATTATTTTTATTATTAGTCCAACAATGCAGTTCAAAAGTGTACGAGGTTGATTTGGTAAAGTCTAGGCACTGACAATTGCATCTCATTGGATATAGACTAATTAAGACTCATCTAAATGAATGCAATATTACAAAATTGTCATACAAAAACTTGATGTGACTTTTTTGCTTCTCAAGTGGGATGCAATTTATGAACATAATTAAATGACCCAAATTAATGAATGTGATTATATAATCATTATTTTGACGAACATGTGGATGACCCATATTTGGTTGTCTTACTTGAGTTTTGATTTGACTTACAACTAACTACTCTAATCCTTATCTAAACCTCAGAATACTTGAATTCCGACTAAAACCCTAAGTGTTGCAAGAATGTTCACATTATCCAATATTTTTCATAATTGTTTGCGCCCTCATTTTTTTATCAACTAGTATCAAAATATGATTATATTATATTAGAAAGTTTAATATGGATCACACTCAATCACTCCTTTTTTATTTCACATACTCTGTAAATCGACTTCACCTTTGCTTAAAATTATGTAAATTGTAAGACATTAAACTCATTGACATCAATAATGGTTTTATATTGAATTCAAGGAACAATAGTCATAAATCATAATTTAATATTGCGTTGTATTTTTTTGAATTATTATTTTATCATCTTGATTTTAGTGAATCGGTGAAAATTATTATACCCTTTTACATCATTCATGTCATCATTAACTATTAGTGCAACCATTTATTTCAATTCTTACTATTAATACTAACATTTTAATTACAATAGATCCTACACAACCTCATAAATCTTCCCTTAATGTCTTTTTGAAGAGATGCCATCAATTTCTATCAACATCTACGTTGCTTAATCATCTATGAAGTAATATTACACTTATAGTTTTGAGGGAAATAATTCCCTTTTCATTTCTTTTTGTTCGATAGTATAGATCAATATGTTTTTTGGAAAACATTAATTTTTTATACTTAATAATGTGCCTAGTTGGACAAATCTCCTACATTAATTTAATTTTGACAAATATGCTCTAAAATGCTTTCTAAACCAAAAAATATCCAAATTTTATAAGGCAATAGGAGGTACAAAAAAAAAAACTTTGAATTTTTCTTGAATCATACATGTGGATTGTATTTGAACCTTGAATTGTTGTTCAATGGACGAGTGATGTAAGAGAGGCTGTCAGGACATGAAGTCAAGAAAGAGGTGATTACAAAGATGAATTGATGGTTAGGGGTGGGTGAATTTGAGGGATGGGGAGTGGGGAGGAGCATTTCTCCATGACTTGCCATTGTTTCAAGTGTAAGCAAATGATGCAAAAAAAAAAAAGTCTCAACACTATAGTGCACCATAACTGGGGGGTAGTGATGTGGTAAATCCTAGTCAGGTGGGATTGCCTTGAAGTGCGAGGGACAAAGTTGATTAATGGCTTTGACAACATTAATATTAAGATTGATTTGGTTTCTATCTCAGTGTGCAACCACATGGTGGCTCCATCTAAATCTTGATTCCGATCTCAGTCCAACTTAGATAGGAGTAGAGTTGATGATCAAGGAGAATTGCAATATAGTTAACCACGACTATGTCAAGGACTCTAATTCTTATATTCATTTGAGTCACTGTCAAGCAAATCCTCACTACTACAATCTTAACTCATGTTAGATTCATATCATCTTCCACTAATTGTAGGCCGCCTCATCTTTCTCATGCGGCCTTCGTGAGTCACACCTTCACCACTATAAGCCTTCGCTCCCTTATTTGAACTTGTTATTGACATTGATTTAAATCATACTGAACCATCTCTAAGGGTCCGTTTGGGGCAGCTTATCTGGTGCGGTGGCGTTTTGAAAATGCACTTGACCTGTTTGGGTAAACTACGTTTTGACAGCTTATGCGTTTTCAAAACGCAGAAAACAACTTTTTCACACTGCATCTATCTGGCAGCTTTCTGGCCGCAGTCTATCTTTTCCAAAAAAATAAAATTTTATAATAGCCACCGCACCTAGCTTATCAACAGTTTATTTTTAATCAACTTATCAGCAGATTATTCAATAAGTTACAGCTGCCCTAAACAGACCCTAATTTGAACAAAATTTTAAAGACTTGCAATTGCTAAAAACTTGTTTGGGATGATTTTTTTATTATTTTTAAAATTTTATCTTAAAAGCATATTTATTTAATGCATTTTTTCCATGTTTTTATTATTTTTATTTAAAAATAAACCAAAGTGTTTTAAAAATAATTAAAACATTTAAAAACTATTATTAACATATTAAAAAATAACTAGACATATTAAAACATATAAAATATAATTTTTTAAATAAAAAATAAAATATAATTAAAAAAAAAAAAACAAAATGATCCCAAACGACACTAGATAATTATTAGATAGATAAGTTTATCCCCCAATCATGTTATACTGCTTAAAAATTTTTATACTATATCGAATCAAATATAAAAATAAGTAGATATTTATCCAAGTAATTAAATAAGTGCATGAAGGGGACTGATAAGCTTTAGTCTATTTGTGTGGCGATACTTTGTCAGAATCTCTTTTTATCAGCCATCGCTGCTCGATCGCCAAATTGATACGTGCAGCGCTCTCTCACCGCTTCTTCGACAAAAAGGATGTGCAGGGGGGGAGCGGGAGTGAGAGCGAGAGCGACTGGGAGGGGCTATTGTCGTGGAAGTGTGGGGACTTGAGGGCTCGAGGGGATGGAGTCTTGCATAAGGGCTGATCTGGGCTTAGGGATTGAGCTTGCGCAGCAGTGTCGGGATGGCTCAGCGATGGCGGAAGACTGGCGTAGGGCATTGGCTGCAGTCGTGCCGGCTGTTGTCGTGCTCCGTATGACAGCCGCCCGCGCTTTTGATACTGAGGTCGCAGGCGCCAGCTGCGCCACTGGATTCGTCGTGGACAAGTCTCGTGGCATCATCCTCAGCAATCGTCACGTCGTGAAACCTGGTATTTTCGGGTTTAGTTCTCTTGTATTTCCATGTTTTGAACGGAATTGGTACACTTCTTTGTATAGACTGTTTCATTTGGTTTCTCTTGTTGCCCAGGTCCAGTAGTTGCCGAGGCAATGTTCGTTAACCGGGAGGAGATTCCGGTGTATCCTCTCTACAGGGATCCGGTATATTTTTCTTGTCGCAGATTCTTTGCTGACTTCAGTGTTTTTTATTTTATTTTATTTTTATTTTCTCTCTCTCGTTGCATGCTTCTTGAATGCCATAGCGTGCCTGCAACCTGCTTAAATGAAAGAAGCTATTTGCTGGTGCACAAATTTTGAGCGGAGATACAAACTAGGATCTCGATTCTTGAACATCGGAAACTTAACTTTTAATTGAAATGCCAATTTGTTTTTTAGATCGTACTCCAGTGATAAATTAGCGCCATTGTTGAACTAGTATATGCGGAGCTCATCTGCACGTGAGAGAGATCATTTGTTATTTTCAATGATAATTGTTGGACTGTTAATTATCGCCACACCGTGTACATCCGGGCTTTGTTTGGGCTTAGTTTTGGTGTGTTTTGGGAATCTTTTATATTCATTTTATATGAGAAAACATTTTCATTACATTTTGTGTCTTGTAGATGCTAAAATACTTGTTGATTCCTAATCTCTTTTAATGAAATGATGGAATATGACAAATTTCACTATTCTTGTAATATGTATTTTCTAAGTACACAATCATTTCAGCCCTCACCCTTCTTTTGTTTAATTGTACTTCCGAGATGAAAACACAGAAATAAAAAATACACCCTCCTTTTTCATGTTCAGGACACCAAAAATTTTAATTTCTGGCTTTATTATTATTGGTATAATTCAATCTGTGATAAGCTTACCCAACCTAATAACAGTAGTAATGGTGCCCTGGAAAATGGGTAAGCGAGCATAATCTGTGCTGAGCATTTGGCAGTGAAGGGGTAATATGTTCTTAGGGATGTATAAAACAACCTTTTTTTGCCTTGTTCAAGGGAAGTTCAATCACATTCAACAAAATATATGCTAATAAATTTTATTTCTTGGGCATGTGAAGGTCATTTAGTTTGTAAGAATCGTAGATGTTCCCCTTTCTTCTCAATAATTAACATTTTTTTTGGTTGATCCTTTGAACGCCACACACACGCACGTGTGTGTGTGTATGTGTGTGTGTGTGTGTGATTGAACTTCAGCTGCAGTTTCAGCTTTTCACTGTAACTGCTACTGTCCTAGTAGTTCTGCAATGTAGTTCTGATTGTCTGTTTAGCTAAGAATGCGTGAAAACAATCATGCGGTACATGTTTCTGAAAAATGACCACGTCGTCTTGTTATTGAGTCCATTAAAGAATGACAGAGTAAATGTAACTAGTAAATGTTAGGAGGTCAGAAATAATCAGAAAATGAAGTCGTGAACTGAAAAAAGCCAATTTCATATGGGGTTTGTGAGTTCTTATTATCCAAAAGCAAAATTATGAATACTCGGAACCTCGCAGACATTTATGCAATGTCGTTATTTACGGAGATGCAATAAAAAGAAGACACTATTCAACATATATATTCACATTTCCAAACCATGGTCATGTTTTTTTAGCATTGTAATCTTATGAGGTTTTGCTAGCATTTTATTGCTATATCCTCCTCATTCATGAATCCTGAAAAAGCCTTCAGGTTGCAAAACTCAAAACCACATTGTATGCGTGATTCATTAACAACTATTTTAAAATGCTGTTGTGTGTACCGAGAACTGCTTATACGTCCTAAGATCATGAAAAAACACAGCCTTGTCAAGAAAAAAGTTTAATATTTTCCACAAATACAATGAAATAATTAGAAACATGTGTACTGAAGAGAAAAAAACGACACAAGTCATTGATTTGCAAAACTAGTAGCAACAGAGGATGCACTTGGAGACTAATCGTGAGACAGAAGATATTGTTAAAATGTACAAAAGCTACTGATGAGATAGCATTGGAAGATAATTCATGGCTGCCCTTCTTATTGCTGCTTCTTTAGCCACCTTTAACCATTCAGGAGTAGCAAAATTAGCAGCCTCTCCGCAATTAAAACCTAAGTGTCCACAAATTCAAATAATAATAAAAAAAATGCAGCAAGAAAAAGTAGATGCCACATGAAAATGAATAACATGAAGTGCCGATATTAAAATTCAAAACCATTAAATAGTAAAAATTATGCTTTTATGCTATCATGGAACAAAAATTACGGCATAAAATAGGAACCCAATATAATACAGAGCAGCTAACAGAAAGGTAGCAAAATGACACAGGATTACACATGTGTTTGTGTCTGTGTGACTGATCTTTCTCTTTATTGACTAGACAATTAGAATGATGGAAGATTTCCATACATACCTCTCAGTTCTTATGTATTTAAATATCTAACACATAAACCTTAATTTTTTCATGCATACCAACTTATGCATGCTTGAAAAGATGTCTTTCGCTTTTTAGAGCTATATTAGTAGTACTTTTATGTGATACGAAAATTTTGGATCGTATAAATATAAAAAGCAGAACTTAGGAGTTAGATATTTAAATACTTAAGAATTGGGGTGGCATCTATGTAAATGCGCCTAGAATGAATATTATAATAACTAAATTGGAAATGATCGCACAACAAAAGTTATTTGACAAAGGAAACAGAACATAACCAAAACAAATGTGAAATCAGTTTTTTCAACAATAATATGCAAAGCTATGTAATATAAACAAATAAAAAATGGAAATCAAAGTATCAAACATAAAAGGAAAAATAGAACAACTAGTTGAAACATCGCAAAATAAACATTTTCTCATAATAAACATAAATAAGGTCCTTTCTCTATTTTGGCTAGCAAATCAGAACATACAGTATACTCATAAACGTAGACAACATGAATAAACACAAATTTAAACAAAAGAAACAGAACCAAATGTACACGGATTTTACAAACATATCTAAATTATCTGATGACCTAAATAAATTATAAAAAGAAAATGCACAATTTAGTATCAAAAAATTTTTTTACTACTGAAGATATTCTTTGTCTATATATGTGCACATATATACTTACAATAAAAGGATAATTAAAAAAATATAGTAATTTGCAACTTCTCTATTTTAACAAGGAATTAGAGCAATTTGATCTTTCACTCGCCTACTCCCTGCCTTTATTACTGATTTTTCTTTATTTCTCACTTAATCGCCTCGATAAACCTACAAAATTTGCTGTGAACTATTTCCCGTACTTCCTATGCAAGCTTCTACCTAAGTTTTGGTCAACATCAGGCAAGAATGAGGGGAAGGAGGATAGAAAGAGATGATGCCTAGCAGCCACCGTCACCAATACAACCAATTGTTGAACAGGGTATTAAAAAGAGGAGAAGAGAATCCAAAAAAAGAGAAACTTCATAGTATTCTTATCTGTAATAGTTAAATACCTTGTTCAGCTCCGATTGCATCTCTCCTAGCTTGCCCTTGATCCCTGGTAAGCCGTCAATACCTCCCTCACTATCTCCTCGCCCCCGCAGCCTCGAAGTAGAAGCGAGAAGGAAAGAGTTTCGTGAGAGGGAGGAGAGACGAAGGTGGGAGGGAGACGTTTGCAGCGCTTGCCTTCGCGTAATAAGCCGAATGAACGAACGAGGAGGGATAATGTGTAAAAAGCCGACCGAGAGAGCTCTGCCGCGGGATTGATCTCGCGGCCGGCTTTTTATTTGAATTGCGTTCTGCCGCGAGCAGGACGCTCCGCCAAATGAGAGAAAGCTGTGGGATCAGGCCGCGACGCTCTTCTGCCGCTGTCCCAAACGGACCCTTAGTTTGTAAGAATCGTACATGTTCCCCTTTCTTCTCAATATTAACATTATTTTGGTTGATCCTTTGAACACCACACACACACACACACAAAAACACACACAAATATATATATATATATATTGAAAGAAAAGGCCGTAGGCCTATTGCATTGAATTAAAAGAGGGGTACAAAACAAATAGTATGAGAGGGCCCAAAACAATTGAGTTCACCTTATAAAACCAAAAGGTACAATAAAGCTCAAACAGAGCGATATAAAAGATACAACAAAAGAAAATTAGCAACTAAAGAAGACGACGTCGCTAAGGCTTCCCCCTGCCCCTGGTAATGAAAGCACAGCTAGAAATCACATTCTGAAGAGCTTCCCCATTGCCAGGGGAAACCAAAATATCATCCATAATGTTTCCAAGGGGGATAGGGCCCCCGCTTTCTTTTTCCTCCTTGAGGTATACACTTGTCATTCTTTTTTAGTAGACCTGACAGTCTGATCTGAATTGAGAAAGGCTATTGCTGTGATAGGTTCCACTGCTTGAGACTGTCCTATCCTATGATCAGGTTGAACAACCAAGCTAGGCAGTAGCTCTACCTGAGTAGTCGTATGCACCTTTTCCGTCAACATTATATGAGTGTTAGTTTCTTTTCTATCGTCAGTCATGTCATGGTGGGAAGTCTGCTCTCCCTCTGTAGTAGTGGGTACTTGATATGAAAGTGTAGCTGCTCCGGTAGAAGATGGCAGAACGATGACCTCATCCTGTCTATCGATGGGAACTGCGTGATGCTCGTCCACAGGTTGAGCCATCTCAACCTGTTCTGCAACAGTAGAGAGGTATCTCTGGCGGGGAGGGAAGCGGGACGTCCGACGCAGAAATGTGCGGTCCAGTAGTATTTGCACGTGGAGGTTTGAGGTTCAGATGCAAATGGTAACACTGATGGGGGAGTGTCCAAATATACGACAATGAGTACAATAGAGAGGCACATGTTCTAATTCTGCTGGTTGCCAGAATCCTTGATGTTGTGTGCCAATCCAGAACTCTCTCGGAAAAGGTAGCGTGATTCCTGTTCTATCAGTATTCTAGCCTCAGAAGGTCGAGTCAGATGTTTTGTGGGCGGGTCGGTTTGAAGTGGTGTGCCATAGACCTTTGTGAAGGTAAATAGAAGCTCTTGATCGTAGAGGTGTACCTGCAGATCTCGGAAGCACAACCAAATGGAGTTGATGGGAGGTTCAGTGCGATGATCAAAATCCACCGTCCATTTCAGCACCTTCATCACCCGATTGTCAATGCGAAGTGTTCTTCTAGCAAACACTTGGGGTGTAATCTCCATCATCTGTCAGTTGGATGAGAACTTGCCGACCATCCAGTCTTCCAATCTTCCAGCTTCCATTCAGCTTCATCTGCTCAAATTTCTTACGGATTAGTTCGAGTTTAGGGTTACCGTAGAGGAATTTACCTGCTATGAACAAACGGCTGGGTGCAGCTAGGATGTAGATCTCTTCCTCAGTAAGAAAGATGACAGGTTTGCCGTCTTTACGAGATGTTTTTTTGAGGAATCCTGTTTCAACTCCTTGCGCGAATGCATCGTGAAATCTTTGCGGGAACATGTTGGAACGTGTAGAAGCGCTGTCGGGCTTATTGCCGGCGAAGGCGGCGGCTTAAGATCGACACGAAGCCATATCGGCGACTGCGCAAGTCGGTGCGCAAGTCCCGTTGTTACAGGATCGCACGGACTTCGCAGGGAAACCCGCAGGCACGGGAGACACCGAACAGCAGAGAGAGATGCGGGGATTGAGCGTAGCAAGCTTCGACGCCAGTCGAGTAGCGTGACAGAACGCCACGAGACTCGTGCTGCGACGAAGAAGAAGACGCTCAACAAACCGAGACGAAGCTACATACATACATACATACATATATACATATATATAATATATATATATATACATACATACATATATACATAGATAGATAGATAGATAGATAGATAGATAGATAGATAGATAGATAGATAGATAGATATACATAGATATAGATAGATAGATAGATAGATAGATAGATAGAGCTTATTTTGTAGAATTGACAGTGCGTTCTGTTGGTTTTTAGAATTTTAAGTTAAGAGACTGTTCACAAATTATCATATTTGTATTTTTCCATTTACCTCTTGATTGATTTGTAGACTGGATTTGTATTGCTATTTAGTTTGTTTTCTACCCGTCATTTCCATCCTGGTTAATTAACTCTCAGTTTCATGTGCATACATGGTTAAATGTGTGTATTGGAATGCATGCTTATTTTGATTATTACATGAACTTAGAAATTGATAAGTTTATCTTAGGTACATGATTTTGGTTTCCTTCGGTTTGACCCCGGAGCCATCAAGTTTCATAGCTACAAGGAAATTCCTCTTGCACCAGACGTTGCATCTGTCGGATTAGAAATTCGAGTGGTGGGTAATGATAGTGGTGAAAAGGTATGTACTATATTGTTTCTATTTTTCTGATAGGAAATTGTTAAATTTTTGTGTTGAATCCTTTTGCACAACTCATCAATTGTGAAGTACATAGTTTTTAATTTTATTCCTTCTTCATTCTGTTATCTGATTAATTTGATCGTGTCATGAGTGATAATAATGATAAACATTCTGAAGATGATAGTATTACTATTTTGCAGAAACTGTAAAATTCTGCTTCATGAAACATAGCTTTTCGCATCTCTAACTGGATTGCCAAAAGTTTATGCTTGGATTTGTCAGCAACTGCTGCCCTGGCTTTATTTGTAAAATTTTTGTTGCATTTCATTGGTTTGGCCGCAAAGATATAAAGCACCTCCATTCCATTTTGTTGAAATAATTGAAATAATATATGTGCTCACAAGTAGTTTTCCTTATTGATACTTCTCTATATGCTTTCATCACGTGCTAGGGGCAAGCTTGTTTTCATATTCTATATTGTGATTTTAAATGGACATAAAACACTTACAGAGGGGTGCTTATATATTGCAAGCAAGTTGTTATTGAAAGAAATAAGAACCATGATCTAAGATCTATTAGTATCTACGATCTTTTTGTTAATTTTCAGAATGAAATATTTTTTATTTTAAAGAATTTAATTATGCTAAAGTAGTTTTGCTGCAAAGTGAATGATGATGCTAATATACTGATGCTCATGCAAAATGATAAAATTTCCATAAAAATGTGCAAAGCCAATATTGAGATCGTAGATGTTTAAAACAAGTTGCACAACTTGTTTAATATTTGATTTATGCTTTTCATAGCCTTTATTATTTATTATTTGCGCTTATTCTGTATTATATAGTTTCTTTTTTATCTCTTTTTTTCTTTCTGATTATATTTCTTTGATTTTTTTTTTCTTTCCTTATTTTAGTCCCCATTGTAATTGTGTTTAAGTACTTCTATTTTTATCAATGCGAATAATTTTGCTCTATTCCAAATTTTAACATGGTATATGAGCATAACCCTCGATCCAGGAAGGCGGCGACCCCGCAAGGCCTCTGGCGATTCCCTGCAGCTGGTGGCCTTCTCTGAAACCTACAATTGCTGTCGTTTCCTTCAGGTTGCGATTCATTCTCTCAAGTGCAGTCATCTCTTGCAGGTTGCGATTACTTCTTGCAAGCACTCCCGTCCAGGAAGCGATTCCTTCAGGTTGTGCTTCCTTCTCGCAAGGTTTCTCTTCTACTGCTGTGTTCTTCCAATGCCCCTCGCTGGTTCTCTGGCGCCTACTCCCGCTGCTTCGCTGGTGCCTGCTCCTGCTGCTTCGCTGGCGCCTAATTCCTGCAGCAGTCCATCATGCCTGCAGGAACTTGGATACCGTGAATTTCTAAAGCAAAATTCCTACTTCTCTGGTGCATAACTGTAGTAGCCTTTCTCTGCCCCTGCTGCCGCCAATTCTACATAATGGAGTCCTGACAGTTGTCCAGCACCGGTCATCTCTGTAGAGATTTTATTTCTTGCAGTTGTATCCGTGTGTTTTGATCCTGCCCAGAATTCATTGATGTCTTAGAACCACAAACCTGACCACACTCATTATAAGTGTTGAATAATTCACAGTTAGCCGACACACAAACCTTCAGCCAAATCCTCTGCTATCAAGGTTCTCACGTAGATGGCCGGGCCTACCACGAGTCAACCGACTCCTACCCAGAACATACCGAAATCCTCTGAATCCTTGAAAAACCAGATGGAACAATTGATCAAGCTTCTTATAGCCCATCAAATCTTTACGGGTTCTCCGTTAACCTCCACGCCCGACTAGATACACTTTCCATGGATTTCACGATTTTTTTCATCTCTAGTCAATGAATTTTTGATTCAGGTGTCATAGATTATATGATTGGATGCTAAAAAGTTTTCTAAACTTACTATCTGTGCTTTGGAAAGGATCCTATCAGAATTACCGATGGTTCCTGTAGTTCCATTACTGGTAAATGATCAATTGTACTAACAACATAACTAACTTTGGAGTCTGCTTTACATGTTCTTCATTTGCAATGTAACTTGTTATCTGTCAGCAAGTTGATGAATGATATTGATTGCATTGTTAATTTTTCATATGATGGTTGTATTTTTTAGGATCGTCACTCGACGAGGATGATTGAAACTACTAAGAGGATAGTCAGACTCTACTACTTCCAAAAGGAGCATGGAGTTGAGGATTTAGCTCTCAAGAGTTGTAGCTTATCTCGTGTCATTCAATGTCCCATTATGTTGTTGCATTGTTATTTAGGTTATCCTAGTTTCCAGTATTTAAGAAAATTATATCCGTTGATGTTTTTTAATAAAAATCTTTCTAATTTCAATTGTGAGACATATAAGTTAGCAATCATCGGGTCCATTACCCACCTCACACTTACATGCCTTCCGCTCATTTCTCTCTCATTCACAGTGACCTATGAGCACCCTCTCGCACTCCCAGCTACACCAATAAATAGTGGTTCTTTACTTTAATTGATGACCACACTCGAATGACGTGGGTTTATATTTTAAAAGGTAAATTAAAGGTTGTTGTCATCTTTCAAAACTTCTACACCTTCATTTTAACTCAATTCAAAACTCCTATTCAGGTTTTTCAGCCATCAATTGCTGAGTTTTTCATCTCTATTTTGGGTGAATTCTTGGTTAGTAAGGGTATCCTCTATCATAGCTTGGTACAGACTCTTCTCAATAAAATAAGGTAGTCGAGATGAAAAACCATCATCTCCTCGATGTTGCTTGCTCTATTATGTTTCAATCCAATGTCCGGAAATGTTTTTGGAACGATCTCATTCTCACTGCCACCTATTTCATAAATAGTCTCCTATAAAATTCACAAGTTTCGAACACCCCTAACCGTCTTGATAGCATGTCTTCCCCGCCAATCAGGTTTTTATCAGCTTAGATCCCAAAGTTTTTGGGCGCACTGCTTTTGTTCAAAACATTACCCTAATCGAAGTAAACTTGATCTTGGATCCATAAAATATATTTTTTGGGACACTTCGCCACTCAAAAGGTGTATCGGTGCTTTGATCCTACCACTAGTAAAATTTATGTGAGTGTTGATGTCTCCTTCTTTGAAAGTGTTTTCTATTTTTTTAGCTCGGTTCCATTCTTAGACATTGTCCCTTATTCCATTCATATGCATGTTTCCCCCATTGTTCCTGCCACTGAGGAGGTCCCCGTTTCGGTGAGTGCACCATCTTATGAGTCCCTGATTCGATGAGTGCACCATGTGGTGAGTCCCCTGATTCGATGAGTGCACGAACTCCTCCCACTTTCTGTGCCTACACTCAGTGCATCTGTTCCAATGCTCCTTCTCTGGAACCCGCTACCTCCTTGTAGGACCCTGACTCCACTCCAGCCGACATCCTCAGCATGACCCCTCCTCCAAATGAAGGGGTAAGTGCTCCAACTAAGGCATGCAATCAGACATGCTTTTTCTATTCTATGACAAAATATATCTCTTTCTGCAGTTTATCGTCGGCCTGTTGAGAATTTGCAATTACCCTGACGGATTAGCAGATTCCAGCTACTATTGATGTTGCTCTTACTGATCCAGCCTGGAAAATGACAGTAATGGAGGAGATGAATGCTCTTCGGTAGAACCATACGTGGGATGTCATTGATCTTCATCAGAGTAAGAAAGCTGTGGTGCGCCGATGAATTTATCAGCACCATGGTCAACTATGATGGATCTTTTGAATGCAAAATGATAGTGATGGTTGCCAAAGGTTACTCATAGACCTAAAAAGTTGACTACGAGGAGACAATTGCTCCAGTGGCCAAGTTTAACACTATTCGGGTTCCGTTGTCCCTTGCGGTGAATCTGGATTGGTTTTTATTCCAGCTTGTTGTTAAGAACTCGTTCTTGAATGAAGAGCTTACAACGGAGGTATACATGTCTCTCACTCCCGGCTTTGTCTCTACCGCCTCCAGAGGGCGAGTGTACAGGTTGCGAAGGTCCTTTTATGAGCTAAATCAATCTCCAAGGGCCTGGCTCAGCAAGCTCACAAAGGTGGTTGCGTGCAATGATTTTTCTCAGGCTCAATCAGACCACACTTTCTTCTTCCTACATTCCTCCAATGGCCAGGTGCTATCCATATTGTTTCATGTTGATGATATTTTTCTTACAGGCAACGATCTCCCAATACTGGAGTTTTTGAAAGACATTCTTGCTAAGTCCTTTGAAATGGACTTGGGGATCCCTCAGTAATCCTTAGACATGGAAGTGGCTTGATCAACTTGGGGTATTTTCCTATTTCAGCGCAAATATGTGGCTAATTTCTTGCAGAGAACAATCTTCTTCTGTGCAAAATCCATGACTGTCCCTATGAATTCCAATGAAAAATTATCTGAAATTTCCGATGCCGTGTCTGTCAACAAGACTCACTTCCAACGTTTTGTGGGAAAACTTATTCACCTCGCTCATACTCGTCCTGCCATATGCTACGCAGTTGGTATATTGAATCAATTCATGCATGAATCGTATCAGCATCTTCTTCAAGCTGTCCACCAGATTCTCCACTATTTAAAAGGTACACCAGGCTAAAGTTTCTTTTTTTCCGTCACACCTCTCGGTCTATTGTTGTTTATACAGATGCTGATTGAGCTGGCTCGATTCACGATCGACATTCCACTTCGCGGTATTGCTCATTTGTATGGGGAAATCTTGTTATATGAAAAAGCAAATAACAGTCCATGGTTGCCCGAAACAGTGCTGAAGCTGAATTTCGGTTCATGTACTTACACATCATGCTCTGAGAATTTCGTATGCCTTGAGCAAGGGGCAAACTGTCTTACTAGACCCAACATGTAAAGGGGCTAGAGCAACAGATGAGAAATTGATATTTCAGGATGAGCAAAATTAATATTTGTAGGAGCGTCAATATACCAAATTACCCTCTTATATAAGTAAAAATCTGAATTTGAGGGGGCTGGGCAACTGCCCCACTAGGACCCTTCTTGGGTCTTTCTCTGATGCAAACTTTTGTTCCACTGCAACTATTCTGTAATAATAAGGCCGCCATCAACATTACTTACAATCCAGTCCAACATGATTGTACCAAACATGTGGAGATTGACAGACACTTCATTAAGGAAAAGATCAGGTTCGGGGAAATCTATGTTCCTTTTGTGCCCGCCAATGTTTAACTAGTTGATATTCTCACCAAGAATCTTCCTCGCCCTTTGTTCGATGATTTCAAATCAAAGTTGAACATGTTTGACATACATGCTTCAACTTGAGAGGGAGTATTAGATTTATGCTTTCCATATCCGTTATTATTTATTAATTACCCTTATTTTGTATTATGTAGTTTCCTTTTTATCTTTATTCTGATTTTATTTATTTGATTCGTTTTTAATTCTTTCCTTATTTCAGTCCATTGTAATTGGGTTTAAATACTCCTATTTTTATCAACGAGAATAATGCTGCTCTATTTCAAATCTCAACAGAATTCATGTCAGAAAGAAATATTATTTCTTTGATTGAATATGTTGCATAGAGCCCCCCTAGATACTCACGCCCTCCAAGTTTCATAAATCACGGCAGTGGGAAATGCATTTTGAAAAGCAGCTGACTCATCTTTTGATAAATTTTGTTTTATACTCTACTCACATTGCACAAAATCCGATGTTTTAACCAACTTAATATACTGCTGATTGAAGGATTTTTCAAAGAAAAATAAAAAGTTAACAAAAGTTTACCTATTTATAGATGTCATCCTGTAAAAGAAAGATCTTAAGAGAGAGGCTGTAGAAAAACATCTTAGTTGGAGAATGATTGTAGCCTAACAATGTTTGAATTAGTTGATTTAGTGCAGGGTGTCTTATCAACTATAATTTGGGGCAAGTGAGTGGTAATAGTTGAAATTGTTATTCATTGTATAGTTTTAACACTTTAAATGGTGTAGGTGCTTCGCTCCTTAACTTCACCTTTGTTGTTGACAACCAAGGTTATTTTATCGATAGTTTTTCTAATATTATAATTCATGGAAATCTAGGCATCTGGGTGAATGATGAACACTGTGGCGTAACAGCCTACAAAAGAATAACAAAGAATGACACAAACCAATACATAAATTTGTAACAGAAATATAGTCTCCAATTCTCCTATTTTGTCAATAGCTAACCTATATACATCAGGACCCAGCTAATTGGTCCTACTAAGGGTAAAGTAGTAATTGCAAGTTTACTATTTAAGTAACTAAGAAAGCAAACAGAATAATAAGACACCAAAACATGAAAGGAAAATAAATAAAAAAAGGCAAGCACTCCATCAGTTATTGGTTACTGGCTTCAGGTCACTTGTTGGCTGCATCAAACTGCTTACAAATTCATTCTAGTGCTAGATATTGTTGAATATTTGCCTCAAAATGGGTGATACTCCTGTATCAATTCATATATTTATGGAGGTAGCATTAACCCAATATTTTGTTCTAAAGCTCTTATATTTGTGTAATCGTTTCAGTAAGTTACTTTTCTCACATTCAGATGGTTATAATTTTCTATGGACGTCTAGTCTATATTCATGGCCAATTTTGTTATACAATTTTACAAAATGTGGTTTTATGAAATAACTGACCTAATCGAAGTTATAATGTTCTGGTTTATTTTGGTCGTTTCTGCAAAATTGACTGGAGATTCATAATCAAAACGTATTTAGACACAAGATAACCTCCATTTAACCGCTTGTCCCACCGTTGATTGCAGTTGATGTTTGGCTTTCATCTGATGCAAGACGTTATTTTGTTATGATTTTTGAAATTGAATATTGACTACATTTGCTCTTCTAACTGTCTCATTTCCTTTCAAATTTTCATGGAAATACAGTGCAACTTGAGTTTTAGCTGCATAGTTTCCACCATGGTGTGGTATTGCATTTATCGAAACTTGTTTTGAGGAGTATTAGATTTTTGCTTGTCGTTCAAACCATTTATTGAAAACTTGGTGCTTTTTCATGTACCTGATTGCTTTACATTCATACGCACTGTGTGATTTGGTTGCAGGTCTCTTAGTTTTTTATAGAATTGTCTAATCACCCGTATTTTCTTAAGATTGTCCCATTCTAAGTGAGTATTCTGTAGGTCTCAATTCTGGCTGGAACTCTTGCACGCCTTGATAGAGAGGCACCCCAGTATAAGAAGTAAGTTCAATATTGCTCGCTTTTGCTTTGCATATGCTGCAGGAAATAATGCCCTAAACTTTCTTTCCCCTGTTATTTTAATGTCTAATTATTTAACAAATGCACTTTTTTGTTTACCATCCAGGGATGGATATAATGACTTCAATACATTCTACATGCAGGTTTGTTATTCTGGCCTTATACGAGCAGTTTCACAAGAGTTTTTCTTTTTAACCTTTGTTTTAAATACATTCAGTTTTTCAAGCAACTTAAAATCTGATTCTTTTGTCTTTCTAACAATAATTTTAATAGAAAATGACATTCATGATCATCATCATTAGTGTTATTCCTCCTATTTTGCAGTAGCTCTATGCATTCTCCTTTCGTTGAAGCTTGCATGATGTCTTAGCATAAGGAATAGTCTAAATAGTTAGCGGAGGTTGTTTATATGGTTGAAGCATGGCTCATTGTCTTAATTCCTGAATTATATATCGAGAGGATCTCTTGTTAAAGGGAACAATTTTTCTCGTATGTGATATCTGAGGTGGGTTGATCAGCCGTTACTCACCCATTTTGGTCCAATCGATGGTTTTTCAACCCCTATAATGATCCTTGTCTTTTCCTCCCTTTCTCCCACCCTTATGTGTATAATCTTCTGACCCATTCCCATAAATATGCTTCCAACCCTCGACTTACTATTTTGTACTCATTTCCATTGCCTACAGTATATTTCCACTCCTAGCATATGCAATTCATGTTTGTTCTTAGTGCATGTTCGCTTAGCATGTGATCATGTGACCTTGTGTGTCCTTGCAACCTTGCATGCATGTCGGCTGCCTGCGACACACCCTATGATCATTCCTCATGCTTGATTCGTGCTCACCGCTACATGCACAGTCGCAGACTACCAGCGTAGCCATAACAATTGTCGCCTCTAGCTGAATGCTTGAGCACAACTTTTCCTGTATCACCCCTTTTAATGATTTGAATTAACCCTTTGACACTTGTGTTTCTCTTATGGTTGGTCTCATGACTTCTCAATCTCCTTTCTATTATTCATAACTCTTGTTCATCATCAATTCCATAATCAATTGCACCAACTATCTCCTATAATTAGGACTTTAGATTCATGTTGTTTCTCAAGATAAAGTTCATTACGATGATGTTATTTCTTCAGCTTGCAATGATACCTCACATGTTGTCAAAATGGAAAGCATTTGAATTTGTTGCTCTTACTTGTTGGTTATTTAGAGCATGTTTGCTGCAATGTTTTAGCTGCGGCATGGTGGGGTGTCACGATTCCTGGTGTTTGTTTATTGAGTTGCGGACTCATTTCGTTAAACCACTCGATAATTTGCGTTCGTTGCTTCCTTCAGTTTGCTGCTTCGGTTTGCTATTATTCTCGTGCCGCCCTCTCGGCCTCGTCTCACGTTTTCTGCTTCCTTCGGGCTGCCTTGGGTTTTTCTCCTCTCTTTCTTTTCTTTGTTCTCCAACACCTGTGATGAGGGAAACCCGGCGTTTGGTTACTTCTTCCTCCGGTATCTTGTACCCCTCCTCTTTTCTTGGTGGCTTCGCTCTGTTCGGTATACGGTTTGTACAAAAACTCATTCGTTTTGGGATTTTTAAATACATAGAGCACTGGAAATATCTATTTTTCTCTATTTTCCGGAGGCTTCGACTTTGTTCTGTTTGTGCTTTGCATTTTCAGTTTCGTTACGGTATTATTGGTTTCCCGGTGGCTTTGGTCTATCGGTTTGTGGATTTCATATGTTAATTTTGGTTTTATTGAGATAATTACATAACAAACACCCTAAGCAATGCTTCTCGATATCTTTGCTCTGTATAGTTTGTGGTTTGCACTTTCTTTTTTGTTTTGGGATAATAACGTACATAGCTCTTGAAACACTTTCATGATAGCTTTGTCCTGTTTGGTTTCTGGTGCTGGATTTGTTAATGAAAAATATGGGTATTGATTTTATCATGAATTTTGATATTTGAGTGGGAATTTAAAAAATTTATGAAAGTTGGTGCTGGATTTTTTAATAACAATATTTCGATTGCTGTGTATGTTTTGAATATGGGTTGATAGTTTTTCATAAATTTGGATATTTGAGTGAGAATTTGAAAAATGGATAAAAGATGGTGCTGTATTTGTTAATAGAAATGTTTCAAGTGCTATGTCTGTTTTATATATGGGTTGAGATTTTATCTTAGATTTTCTCATGGCAGTAAGAATTTGAGAAATGGATGAAAGATAATGTTGGATTTGTTAATAGCAATATTCAGGTGATGTATATGTTTTGTTAAAACTCATAAAGTAAATGTTAATAGCGTATGAAAGACTTGGGTTGCTCTGCCCTTTGATTTCTTAGGTTGTTTTGGCCTTCAAATTTTCTTTGGTGATGCCCTTGGATTACGGTTGCTATGGTGCTTGATCTCTTATGTTGCTGACCTTCGAATTTCATTTCTTTTTTATGGTTTGTGCATTACTTTCTTAAATATTGCTGGATTCTGATGCTATGAGAAATGCTTCTTAACTCTTTATGGTTTGAGATTTTATTAAAATAAAAAACGCTTGGACCGAATACTTATATAATTGTAAAAGCACAAAACTTGGTGCTATTACTTATGTTTGTTGTAGATAAAAAACAGAACTAATAGATGTTGATGTTGACCCCATGCCTAACTGCATGGAAGCGGCAGTTGTGCGAATGTGTTCATGGTTACCAAACTCCATAGTTAAGAATGCTCATGTGACATGGTGAGCTTTTCATAGTTCAACCTCCATTTTGTTTTTAGGGTTTTTTTTTGTGCTTGCAGAATCTTTTTTCTCTACTTTTTTGAATATTGAGAAATGGTTGTGGGGTTGTGGATTGCCTTCTTGGTTGATTTATGTTTTGATGAGTTGAAATTATTGTTTGATAGATGCATTTTAGATTAACTACTTATTTTGATAAAGTATGTTGATTGATTCTTTTCATGCTAGTAGTCGCAATGATTAAGCCAAAAGAAATCAGATCATCCATTATGTGGGATAAAGAAGTGAAGTTAATCTTTTTGCGATCTATTCTTGAGGGAGGTTAAACTGGGAAATTGACTAACAATTTATTTTAATAAGGATGATAAAATATTATAAAAAGGTTAAAGAAACGTACTGGAAGAGAATGCGATAGAGTGCAATTGAAAAACCAATGTGATCAGTTAAATAGAGATTTGAAAATATGAAAAAAGTTAAAGCGATGTTCTAGATTGGGGTCCCTGTCGACGTTGTTTTGTGTGTGGGGTGCCCGTAGGAAGCTGTCGGTCGCCAGAATCGAAATCCCGTCGCCCGCTTCGGAAGGACGCTTTAATTTATATATATATATATATATATATATAATTTTTAGAAAAATATGAAATCAAACTGACCCCATATTTTTCATATTTTAAATGAAAGAAGCTATACACTCTAGTCATGCATTTATCTCGAAAGACAAACACAAGACTTGAGGGTGAGGCTCGATCAAATAAACTAAGAACTATATGACGTCCGTTTTGTCTCGCGAAACTATTCTATTCGTCGACAAGCTTCCTTATTTAATATAAAGAATTAAATATGATTTATTTTAAATCTGGTTCGGAATGCTTCCTATAAGGCAAAGTTCTCATAGCTTAATTACATCTTAAACGACCATAATCACTTAAGAAAACTCTCGATAAATTCAGAGAATATTATCTTCAAAGAGGTTAAAAGGATAAGACTTTTAAACTAAATCGACAAAGATGTGTGAAAGTGGATTGACTCAAATCTGAATATTTTATCGTAGAATCCAAAGGAGGAAGAACCAGGGATGTCGGAGATCCGGAGGCAAACCTCGGTGACTTCCCAAGCTATCTTATGGTTTGACTTGAATTTAGGGGAGATATTATTTAAATGTTTCATCCTGCCAATTTTATTTAATAGGGCTTATATTCGTGTGAAACGATCACACGAACAGCCTAGAAGATGTGAGGATTTGGGTTGTAATGAACGACAACATCGAATCCTAAAACGAGTTGGCATTATATCGTACGAGTAGAGCTATACAGCGCCCAAAAGAGGTTAAAGATTTATGTCGCACTGGGCGAACAACCTCGAAATCCTATTGATTATTGTTTAATCACTAAGAATTGCTGAATTGATGTAAGACATGTTTCATTATTAAGATGATCATGTGCGCTTACCGTGCTAGCTCCAAGTCTCATCATCGTGACGAGTTCAAGTTTTCTAAGTGCAAGTTATAATGTCAAATCAGTGGCACTTTATTAGTTGAGTTCTTATAAATCCTATGCAAGTATGTTTAAGGTCAGACAACAGAAGAGTAGGTATGTAGAGACAAGAAAAACAAGAAAACACGCAACAGGAAGACAGACAACGTGCTTAAAAAGAACGAAGAGTAGTACAAAAAGTAACACGCTGCAAATATAAACAAACCTGTATACTTGGGAGATTCGCTATTTTCTTAAATGCAGCAGGCTGGAATGCATCATGAAATGAAAGTCGAGCAGAAAAAGAAACATCGTCCAGAAAACCCGGGAAAGGACAGCGAATAACTCACGGTAGGAAAACTCGGGAAAATGAATAAAATTATCAAAACCTCGAGAAAATTCCTGAAAAAGGACCACGAGTGCTTCATCCGAAAAACCATACGAAAAGTCCGAAGAAAAACCGCAAACACTTGGATCGGGGCAAGGCTCAGAAACTGTGTAGTGATTTTTGAGGGTCGTCGAAGGCTACTCGGTCACCCGAGTGTATAGAGCCCGCTACTCGACTAGAAGGGTGTCCTACTAAACCTAACTCAGGACGGTGTTCCTTAACCCAAGACTGATAATCAACAAGTGGACAATATCTTTAAAATTTATGTTTTTAGCATGCACGTGGACTTCAAGCATACGAAAAAGAGTTTGTATCAATATTTGGGTGTAGTGAAAATATATTTTTTTATTGTGAATATAGTATCCGTTCTTATCATATTTTGAAAATTAGGGTTGTCTACAAGTGATCATTTCATTGGGTGTAGGATCACTAACCATCCTAGAAGCGTGACGGTGCCCCGTTCGCTTTATAACGGTGAACGATACCGTCATCCCGTCGTTCATCGGCCCTGAAGTGAGTTCTGGTGTCGTAGGATGGGATATCATTCCACTCTACCACCGGTCTGCCTTTATCATCAACACCATAATTGCCCCAAAACAAAACGAAAACAAAACCAACTCCTAGAGAAGCGGGGAAAACAAGTCAACAATGGAAAGGGGAAGGAAAGGAGACTAACCCTACCTCCAAATCCGATTTAGAAAAGAGGCGGGGCCCAAACGGAAGGAGGGTTAATCTAAAACGCCCCAAGACAGGGTTTGAAAATTTTTCCAAACCTTACACAGTAAGTAAAATAGTAGTAAGCTAAGAAAATCTCACGGGCATTTCCAAATCCCTAAATGTTAAAATTTCCAAACCCCTATGTAATCATAACTCAATTTGCCTCGCAAGTGTAAAATACTCTGGCGAAATCAAGTAGAAACTCATGGCCAAGGCCAAAGAGGCTCACGGCCAAGGCCAAAGAGGCTCACGGCCAAGGCAACAGGGGCTAAGGAAGCTCACGGCCAAACCAAAGAAAACAGGAAAAATCATCTCGAAATAAGACTTTTAATACATAAGAAAGTGAATGGTCAAGCTCACAAATCCTCCAGACTACCTCCAATTCTCTCAAGCAAGACATAGGAAGGTTTTCTCCATAAGATATTCTCCAAACATATCTCACCACAAGCAAGCTAAAGGGGACATCTAAACCAGCACAAAGTGTATAAAAATATTCATCACATAGCCATAGGATTGAATTAACATAGATCTAAAACTGAGCCAACATAAGGTATAGACCCGAGCCACCATGAAGCTAGGACCGAGCCAACACCAAGCTACAACCGGCCTAACACAAAGCCAAAGCAGGGAACAACACCACAAGGGTACCACCGAGCCAGTGCAAGCCCGAACCCGAGCTACAACAAGGTTGGGGACAAACCAACATCAAGCTAAGGCAGTCCCAAAACAAAGCCCAAGCAAGAGACAATACAGGAGTAAAACCGGGCCCACACAGAGCCAAAAACCCGAGCCATCACATGGCTGAAAACCAGTCCAGCTTCAAGCTAAAACAGTCCTGACACAAAACCAAAACAAGAGATGCCAAAAGAGCCAAACCGAGCCCACATAGGACCAAAACCCGAATCACAGCAAGGCTGAAAACAAGCCCAGCTACAAGCTACAACCAGGAACACAACAGGTCCAACAGAAAATTGAGCCACACAAGGCTAAACCAGGCCCAACATTAAGCTAAAACAAAGAACACAGCAGGGCCAACAAAACCGAGCCACAGGAGGCTAAAACCAAGCCCAGCCATGATTGAATCCAAGCCCAATATAAGGCTAAAACAAGCTTTTTTAGAGCTTAACAAATGAAACACACACACACACACACACACACACACACACACACACACACACACACACACACACACACATATATATATATATATATATATATATTTAAACATAGCTTTAGCCTGAAATTGGAAAGGAGGCTAAACTTAGATCACAATAACACCTCCATGCTTTTCATATATATCAATTCATGAAACTATCATATGCTTGCAAACAAGGATGAGCATAAAGACTTTCCACATTCATTTAACATGCTTTTATAAGGGGCTAAGAACCCAAGAACCAGGCTTCCATATATTCAAAACATAGAGCCACCATATGCTTCATATAAGAACAAGCATGAAACTTCCCAAATTAAATTAATCCTTTTCCTAACATGCCATTTTAATAGAGCAAAGCTAAAAGGAGCAAAAGCCGAGCCCCACATGTTCATAAAATATCCAAATGAGCTCCTCCACTACTCCTAACAAACAAGAGTGAATGAAGAACTTCAAACTACACATCCCAACATGCTTGAAGGAGGAACTATCATTGTCCCAAAGCCACATTTCCAATCATTCCAACTTGCCTTGAACAAAAGAAAAGAAAAGAGCTAATGCCATGATATGTTTCCATCATTTTGAGCAAGTAACCAATCCCATGCCTTAAAACATACTCATGCTTCCATTCTTAACATGCTTCAAGTGATAAATATTCCCAAATGAAACCATAACAACAAGCTAACAGGTTGTTAAAAAAAAGAAAAGAAGAGAAGGAACATGCATTCAAGTTAGCTAACAAATCATCCCAAGGCATATAAGTGCCCAGTCGAAAGGCTAAACAAGAAGAAACGAACCAAAGCCACAAGCCACAAGCCACACTAGGCCAAACTGAGAAAAGTAGAGGAGAGAAAAGAGGTTACCAGCCAATGTAGAGCACACAAGCAAAGCGGGAAAATCAGAGTTCAACCCAAGAAGACTCTCCCCACCTCCGGAAAAAAATCGGCCGACCCTAAATCCTCCAAACTAGGGCTACTTATAGGCAAGAGAGAAAAGGGATGGGGAGAGCACCTGCAGGGAGACCTTTTCCCGTGCAAATAGAAGGAACAGGAGCGCAAGTGGCCCGACACACGACATGGAATGCCGCAGGTGATAAGAGTAGCGGCAGAGATATGATCCGATGACAGATGAGAGCGCGTGTGTGTGTGCGGCTGGAGGAAGGGGCCGCAGGGAATGGGGTACCTGATGCCGCGAAGAAGATGAGGGAGAGGGAGAGTTCGGTTGAGCGACCTGCTCGTGCGCGGGAGAGGCCGATCCAACGGGGTAGGATGAATAGGGTTTAAGAGATGTGATAATAGGGGAGTAAATATGAGTAAGTATAATAATAATAATAATAATTTAAATATTATTATTATTAACAAGATAATTATAATCATTTTATAAGCTTCATCCCTGGCGGGCCATCATCGCAAATTAAATGTCAATTTAGGTAAAATCGGCGTTCCAAACGCATCGGCGCAGTCAATTCCGTCATCCGAGGTCGTTCGGACAGCCTCGTCAACGGTCGCGTCGAAAGTGCGTCAAATCTGACCTTTTCTGAAATTTTGACTTCAATGTCGATCGTCCTGGTGTTCTAACTCCAGCTCCAGTTCACTGCGAAGAAATTGAAAGCGTCGAGGCCGCGAACCGAGAATTTGTGCGTCTATGTGTGTAAGACGTGCACAAGGCTGTTCTAATGTCCAGGGATCCTATAGAGACTCAATTTGAATTCCTGACGTCAACTTCGACAGGCTACAGACTAGCGGTACATAATCTCGTTTTGGGTTTCCAAGAGTAACGAAGTGGCTCCAGACTCTCTAAAACGAGGTGGGTCCCATCGCTAAGAATCTAGGATCGTCGGGGAAGCTCCTGAGGCTAGAATCCTAAAGCTAGGAGAAAAACTAAACCTGGACAAAAACGAGGTCAACAGTCCCATAAAGCGAATCATTGATGCTTCGGAAGAAGTGGGAGGGACTGGAGGTGAAAATATTATTCAACATTCGTTTCTTTTCAATTCTGTTTTTCTTTTTAATGTCATCTCTATAATAACATATCAACTATCAATTAAATTGTAGGTCGTGCCAAATGCTAAAAAGTTTAAGTTTAGAGGCATTAACCCTGACCTTGAGAATATTTGGTGGAGTCGTCGTCACAGGTGACATGCATGAGCACCTAGTGAGAGAGTACACGCGAGCATAGTTTAGCTTATAGATGCTGAACAAATTGCTGACTCAAATTAAGGATTCAATCCAAACCTAAACGAAGTTGGATCTAGTTGTCGTTCCAAACATCCCAGAGCTGACAAGAATAAAAAATATAATGTAGTATTCTTAAGAAGCCAAATTTCACAATTAGTTGTTTCTTGTACAAATGAGAGCGACGCATTACATGCAACTTCTAATTCGCAGGTTATGATAATATTAGAAGGAACTCCAAAAATTTCTGAGGACATGCTATTCTATTTATTTTCAATGAAGTTGTTAGAAGATCTGACTAGGCGAGAGTTTTTTGTGTCGATGACACCTGATCATTGGGTTAATTAATTACATTACTTTTAATGAGAATCGAGATGTATACGCAGTATGTTATTTTGATGATTTTTATGTTAGATTGATCTGGGTTAGGGGCTTCCTATTATATCTTTCATTATTGCTGGACTTACCAGTATCTTGTTTCTTATTTAACTTATTACTTGCTATTATATCTTTCATTATTACTGAACCTATCACTCTTGATTCTTATTTAACATGTTACTTGCTAATACATAAATATTATTTGTGTTAGTCACAACAACAATGCATAACATGGATATAAAAATTTGTAAAAGAAAAATACAGCAGTATAATGCTAAGTATTACTCCTTGCACAACATCTACATATATTGACGACAAATGGGTTGGAGAGTTGCTTATGAGTCATCCAACGAGATTTTACATTGTTCTGAATAATAGAACATATTTACTTATTTATTAAAACTTCACATACATCATAGACTCCATGGCTCATCTAGGATGATTTCAAGAGAGTTGTTAGCTATAACCCTCTATATTTTATCACAAAATTAATCTTGCCATGAAGCGATTCCAACACTTATCAGAAATAATTAACAAATATTTTTTAGTTGGTTTGGATGCTCTGACCAACTTATCCTAAAAAGTTATCAGCGTGAAGACCCTACATTCCAATGCACTTATGACTGTGATTTTAATTTGCGATTTACTATATTACCATATGCCTTATTTTAAGGTAGATTTTTATGTTCATCTATTCTATATTTGAAATTTTAGTTAAGCGTGATAACTCAAATATCTTATAAAATGACCTAGGACTGTGTTAGAGTAATTGATGGCATAATTGTGGATAGACGCATGCCTAAAGGTGAAAGATTACATATATTGGATGTTGTGGGTCACCAACACAAAACATTATGACTATGTGATTTTAATTTGTGATTTACTTTTGTGATAACTTGATGAGAAGAAACACACACGATAGTCGTATATTCAAGTATGCCACGCGAACTCACCAATACAACTTTTCAAAGCTGCCTCAACGTCTGCTTGAATTTAAATAAATATATATGTTTTGCATTACAATACTAATAAATAATTACAACAGAGAAATATTATTTTGTTAAAGCTGGATATCCATTATAAAAAGAGTATTTCAAGCCATTTCTTAATACAACATATTATATTTCAAATTTTGAAGGAGCCGCAACGTAATTAGGGTCAGAAAGAAGTTATTTAATAAGAGACGCTCATATTTACATGGTGTTGTTGAAAGAACATTTGGGGTTTGGAAAAAAATGGGTTATTTTATGTGGTATGCCCATCTATCCTTTTAACAGACTAGTGAATATTATGGTCGCTATGATGGATCTCCATAACTACATTTGTCGATATCCTTCACACAGTGATATTGATTTCAATAGTGCAGATGATGACCAATCACATGTCCTCCCGAGACATACGAATATCACCCAGGCCATTCAATGTGATATACTGAATCTGATTTACATGACTCTTGTACACATGATATGGAAGATGCTGGGGAGATGATAGAGTTGAGATAACGAATTACAAGTGCAATAGTTAATGAGTGATATTTTTGTACGATGCTTTTTCTTTATCTGTGTAATATATTGCAAAAACAACTATTGTTTATTGTAATGAAATTATATTGAATGATTTACCTGCGGAATTTCAATTCGGTGTAAATTACTTTTTCATTCTTCTAGGTAACATTGGGTTTAATATACATTTTTTTTCTTGCATGTTTTTTAGGTTTTGAGGTCTATGATGACATAAATGATCTTAGTGGCTCTTCTGGATGATTTTTGTGGTGATATGATTTTCTTCGCATACGAGCTCAATATTACATGGTTTAAAGACATGCAAGAATCCCTTCTTTTTCATTCATATGATTGTTGAGGTTTTTTCAGATAGTCTTTTGTGTTGATATGAGCTGTAACACATACGAGCATGGTTTTACATGGTTTAAATGCAATCAAGATCTTTTTTTTTTCAGCATATGATTGTTGGGGTTTTTCTGGACGACCTTTGTGGTGATATGCTTCTGTGACACATAAGAACTCGTTATTACATAGTTTAATGACAACCAAAAACTCTTTTTTTAAAGGTCTACTGTTTCCTTGTAATGACAGATTATTTATTGGTTTATACTTTCTTCTCTGAAATCTCACAACTTTAAAATACTTTAATTGTATATTTCTATTATATTTTTACTAATGTTGCATCTTAGAGTCTTTGTTTTGTGATTTTAAACCTTTAAAAAAGATGAGCTCAAGGTTTTCCGGTGTCTCTAGAGTATTGTACAGCTACCGTAGACTACAATGTTTTGCTTACTCCGCGACATGAGCATAGCTATAAAAGACAATTTTAAAGATGTCCAAGGAAAAAATCAGAGAGTTGCGACTTCCTTAAGTGGGTGGATCAGTTCGATGTTTCCACCTCTGATAATGATCAGACGTAGAGAGTTTTGTTGGAGCAGAGATAATCTCGTGAAATTGACCATCTGCATTTTAAATTCAATATTATGATAGTTTTAATTGTTATTTTAGTACTTTTTTTTACTTTTGATTGTTGTGTTATGATACGCCTCGACCCCAAAATCAGGAAGTGACGACAGCAAAACGATGATAGATAAATGGAAATAAGGCAAAATAGGTCTGTCGTCACGAAAACTAATGCTAACAAGTAAAATACATAAGATGATCTACTTTCGAGAGGTAGATCAGATCTCCCACACCCTAGACGTTGCTAGGAACACCAACAAACGAAGAATACACAACAACCAACAAAATAGTGTATAAAGAAGGCTAACCCTAGGTTCTCCTTCTAATAGATACCCTTCCAGCATTTCAAAAACTTTATTTCGTAACTTTCCCTCCAAACTCCCTTAATTTCTTCTCTTTGCATAATTCAAAAATCAATGCATTCTTTTTAAATTGATTTTCACGCTTCTTAGAGCAACATAATTCAAAATATTTCACATTAGTCCAAGTAAAATTCTCCAGATGATCGAGTTTAATCGTTTAACGCGATCGTCAGAGCTTATGTGGGCTGACATGTTGATTTACACACCTTGATTTACTATGCACACATATTTAGAGAAAATATATTGAAATTGAGAATTACCTTAAAATGCAAATGCATTACTTGAACTCATCCCAGCTTTCTTAATTGTAGAAGTGTCATGTTATTGAGATGTGCGTGCATATCTTGATAGCATTTGAATTATTATTTTCATGAATTTTAATGCACTCACCCAAATTTCAAGGCCTTATGTTTGAGTTTGAATATAAATTGTAATTTCAAGAAGTTTCAACATATTTTGAAATAATGAAACCCTATGTGAATAATTAAATCGCTGGATCACGTGCAAAATTTCTTTTTCTAATTTTAGAAAAGCAAAACCTTTTTTTGTTAGCTTGCAAATGTGTTATGAATCCCGTGGCGGAAAGACATATTGTCTTTATTTTAGCATTTTAAAATGACATTTATGAGTTTAATTAGCCATAATTTATGTACTCAAGCAGATCACATAATGATGGGCTTTCATTTAAACATTGATCTTTGCTTAATCACCTTCAAGTATGATTATATTTTATAAATTTAATCGAATCTAAAGTCAAAGAGAAGTTCCGTTACATTTATTAACGGGTTATCAAATTATTCATAACCCTTTATATATCCTGCATGTGTAATTTGATTCTCTTGAAAGAACTTGAACCACAATTTGAATGATTGTTTTCCTGCTCTAGTAGACGCCACCCTTTCCTTTCCTTCTTCTGTGGCTCCCCCTATTCGTCTCGGTTCTTTCAGTCGCCAAGACCGGCCTGACTGTGGGCCTGTTATAATGCCTTCAGTCAGTCCAGGGTGGACCGGCTCATGTATGGGCATAACAGTACTCCCCTCCTAGAAAAGCACTTGTCCTCAAGATGGAAGGATGGAAACTGCTTGTGGATCACGTAGTAAAGCTCCCATGTTGCTTCATTGTCTGGCATACCCTTTCATTTAACTAATACCTCCTTTGCTCCCTCTACTTCTCGACACACTCTTTCGATCTCTAACTGTTCCAAAGTCACCTCAAAGTCTTCTGTTAGCGTCGGCGGTAGTGTTGGTGAGGGTGGATGATCTCCAATCACACGTCTCAATTGCAAGACCGGGTATATTGCGGGTGATGGTGGTGACCTCAAATGATAAGCCACTTCTCTAATGCATGTCATCTCCTCATATGGTCTAAATTATTGTGGTGAAAGTTTCTCGTTCCTTCTGGCCAATGTTTTCTGACTTCAGCTTAAGTAGACTATTTCCTTTGGTTCAACTACACCGCTCTCTTGTATTCATCCGCTTTCCTCTTCATGATTGTCGAGCTATCAGTAAATGCCTTTTGAGCTCTGCTAGTATCCCGCCCCTCTCCTCAAATTACCTATCGACGCTAGATACTAGTGTGACACTATGTTTTCTGACTTCAGCTTCAAACTACACCGCTCTCTCTGTGATACGGTGTGGTATGACGTGTTATACCAATATTTAGCCCTTGCAATCCACGTGGTCGATGGCTTCGTTGTATCAAATACAAAACAACACAGGTATGTCTCCACACTCTTGTTGATCACCTCCTTCTATTCATTGATTTGGGGATGATATGTGATGCTCCTCTTAAGGACTGTTCCTTGCAACCTGAATAACCCTTTCCAGAAGTGGTTGAGGAACAACTTGTTTCTATTCGAAACAATCAATTCCGGTACTTCATGTAAACAGTCCACTTCTCGAATAAACACCGCTGCGAATGAGACCGCCATGTAGGGATGTATTAAGGGAATGAAATGTGCAGACTTACTCGGGCGATCCACGATCAGCGTGAACCCTTTTGAACCGTGGCAATCCCTCGATGAAATCCATCGTCACTTCTTTTCAAATCTTCCCCGATAATGCTAATGATTGTAGTAATCCTCCTGGTACTGTGGTCAAGTACTTGTGCCGCTGACATACATCACAGTTTGCCACCATATCCTCGACGTCTCTGTGCGTCCCTACCCAAAAAAGTTCTGCCACCAGACGACTGTAGGACTTATGCACCCTGAATTGAAATAAAGAGAGAACTGATTTCCACCGTCTAATAACAGAAAATTGATTTCCACCGTCCAATCGTCTGTTCCCGTCTTGGTTAACTCCAAGCCCTAGGCCGTGTCGTGACACTTCCTATACCTTTTACTCAACCTTTCTCGCAACGCTCCCACATCCCCTTCATCGTTTTCCTTTATGTTGCCACTTAGAACAACGCTCCCATCGCTGTTCTTGCTGCTCACCACCTTTCCCCTTGTTGTCCCCGCTTTTCCCATTGCTGTCGTCACCTTCTAGCTTGTTGGCCGACCCCGTTGCCATCTCCCTAGAGGTCCAAACTCCTAGCCGACACTACATACACCCTAGATCCAACTCTAATTCTAGTGCTGTGTTATTTTTGTTGTAATTTCCATTCTCGCTGATGTTTTAATTTTAGATTTTGAATACATTAATAACAGTTATTTCCCTAGATGTTTGATAAATTTCGATATCATTCATTTGTGCTATGGCAAATATGTTAAAGCATTCAAACTAAATGCTTGAAAATTTTTTGTAGGCTAACATAAAATTATCTTGCTTTAAGAAGCGTTTAACCAATCTAGAAGGTAGTGATGATTTTTAAAAAATATGAATAAGATTTCTTTTCTAAAACTTAATTTTTTAAAATGTGTTGTATGATGTTCTCGAATGGGCCACTTTTCCTGGAAGATTCATTTGGACAATGTAGCCCATGGATGCGACACGCTCTTTCGTTCAAGTTGGGTTGATTAACTCTTTTGATTAAGTAGATAATGGTTCATGACATCCTCAGAGGACAAAACTATGAAAGCTTGATGGAGTTTGTAATTATTACCTCCACTATCTGCTTTTAAGCAGAAGATGACAAAATTTTCAATCTAAAACAAAATTTGCTGCTCTACTACACTATGCATTTAGCGTCTAACTACTAGCTTTTGTGGATAGATTTATCTCACCACCAAGAGGGGTAAATAACTGTAGTAATTTGCACATATAGGAAACTTAAAACTAAATCTTAATATCCTCACAAAAATATGGCGAAATCTCTTAGTAGCATCTTATTTTAAAATTTAATTCACTTTCTCAAAATTTGATTCAGAAAGGAACATACTACTCTCTCGGGAAAGCCAAGTGTGAATTTTTAGAGCCCACACACATGAAGAATGATTATGTGGGTAAAAAATCTTTAAGGTTTGTTCTTTTCCCGGGAGTTTGAATAATATGCCTAAGGAATCTCTTTTCTATGTTATTAATTGACATTTCTGATAATTAGATATGAATTGCTTTAGCAATTTTTTTTCACCAGACTATGTATGAAGGTATTTTTCAGTGTTTTAATAAATTATCTTCTAAGCATTTCAGGGCGCCAAAACTCATTCTGGTAGCTAGATTCAGCAAATTAGAAATTGTTTTGATTTATTTGCCTTTTGCATTTCGTACTATGTTAATCTATGATATGCTTTCTAATACAACTTTGAGACTAGCAATTTTTTTAAATAGTTCCATGCTTGATACGGTACATCAAGAAAGTGCTTTATATATTCGTGAAGTATTCTACGAGTTCAAAATGTCATGTAATAATGTAGGCTGCATCTGGTACCAAAGGAGGTTCAAGCGGTTCACCTGTAATTGATTGTCAAGGAAGAGCAGTTGCTTTAAATGCTGGCAGCAAATCATCCAGCGCTTCCGCTTTCTTCCTTCCATTAGAAAGGGTATGCCTTCTCTCTTTTTCCCACATTTGTGAAATAGAAGACATTACTATGGGAATTCATATCCATCTCTTTATGGTTGTTTTTAAATTGTTTTTATTATATTGTAAATGTTCCATTTCGTTCTCTTCATGTGTTGTAGATCGAGTAATCTCTTCTCGTGAAAAGATTTATTCTTTTCACATTTGTATAGGTATGTGATACGATTTGGCCCATAAATCAACACGATTTTCCACTTAAATTAACGTAAACACATATTTTATTGCAAGGATATCAAACACTTAATTCAAATCAAAAAGATAAATACCAATAATTCGAGAGGTTGGCGATCTCTCTTAAATCCTACTGTTTGATAGGCAGGAAATCTCTCCCAAACCCTAAACCTAAGATTCCATATGCAATCTTATGCATCCCCAATCCGAAACCTATGAGGGTCTATTTATACTAAGCAATAATAAATTAAAAAAAAAACTCAATTGCCTTTAGGTTATTTAAAGAGTAAATTACCCTTAAGCTATGCTAGCATAACAATATTACCCTAAAAAAAAAAAAAACAAGAAAAACATTGTCCTCAGGCACTTGAAGTTGATCCCTGGATGGAATCCCATATTATTCTCCTTCGACTCCTCCCCTCTAAAATGACATCATATGGATTCTCAGTGTCATAGTCGTCGAGGTAATATCGTGTAATTCTCTCATGGTGTTGCTTCTGCTTTCTTTCTCCATCTGGTTCTTGTCCTCTAATTTTGTTTAGCTCTATTCTCTCCTCCAATTCTCGCGATCTCAACAGTAGGATTGTTGTACGTATGTCGGGCTTTAGACCCTTATTGAAATTTCTTCCAGTACTGCTTCATAAATCATCCTCAGCCGTCCTGACAAGAGCTCAGTTTTGGAGCTCGAATCTCTCGCTATACTTCATGAGAGTTTCTTCACGAGTTAATGCAAAGAATTGTTCGTGTAAGTCACCTTCTCGAATGACTCGAAAACGTTCCAACAAATAGTCCTCAAATTCTTCCCATGACTAGATTAGATATTTAGCCTCACTCCACTGAAACTATGTTAGGGCTTTCCCCTTCAAACATAAGATTGCTGCCATGAGCTTCTCCTCTCATTTTAGCTCATTCACCGAGAAATATTGCTCTACTTGGTACACCCACCCATGCTCGTCTTCCCCCTCAAATAGTAGCATCTTCAACTTATGAGTGAGTTTACTCTCTAATTCTCTCGACTGAAGTTCATTTCGCCTATGAAGCGGGGTCGGATTCTATTCCGTGACCCATATTAAATTCCGTCCTTCCTTCAGTCTGGCGCTAGGAAGGCTGCCTTAGTAAAAGACGCTGGCACAATTGGATGCAAACCTTTGCCGGTGTCTCTCCCACTGAGGTTACCTGTTTCTAGTCGAAATCTTTCTAATCGATCTTCTCCAGTCCTAATTTAGATGAAATCCCGAATTGCATGCCGTCCCATTGCGCCTGGAGTTGCTCGGTCCATCTATTCGGATGGCACATTATTCCTTCCAAGTGTCGTCGCTCTAGTGTTCTCTCAATGCCGCCGCTCGATCCTACTATAGGCAGTTGCGGGTTTGCGTGAAACTGGGCCAATTCCTTCCTAATTTCTTCCGGGGGCATAAATCTGCCCTCCATGGATGAAAATCCCCCCTATATGGACATAAATCGCTCTTACATCGATGAGAAATGCTCATCCATTCCAGATCTAATTTGGCTTTCTCTAATTTCTCCAAATCATCTATTTTTTTGGCTACCATTACTTCGTGTTGTTTTTGAATCTCGTAGTTGGTTTGATTTAGGACAATAATCTTCCCACCGAACTCATGTCAAAATTGGCTTGAATCTCGATGCTTTCCGGTAAGCTCAAGTCATTAGTTTCACAGGAGATTGAATATCACCCATCACCTTTCCAACAAACAAATGAGTTTTGGGTCTCTTTATGCCACAATTATCAAAATAGAGCGGGAGGAGAAATAAAAGAAGTATCGAGTTTCTGTAAGCCGCGATTTTGTCGTTGCCTTCTCCGCAAATTTCAGTAACCGCAACTGTGTCATTCTTCTAATAGAAGGATGATAAGGATTGCTTCCACAGAGGCTCTTTATAGCAATCACAATTTTGTCATACCTGCTATATATCGTCCACAATGACTCATTACATCGCGATCCCGCCGATGCTCCCTAGCTATCACGCTTGTAAGGTGGAATCCGCGATCCCCTCGTTGCTTATCAATGAGCGATAGTTCTACTGTACACCGTGATCCGTCATTCTTCAACGAGCGTGGTTAGGAAAATTGATTTTAGCGATTCTTTCTTCTTGGATCGTAACTCTCTGATATCAATTTGATACGATTTGACCCATAAATCGGCATGATTTTCCATAAAATTTAGGATAAACACATATTTTATTGCAAGAACATCAAACACTCAACTCAAATACAAAAGATAAACACCTACAATTCAAGAGGTAGGTACTCTCTCCCGATTTCTATAATTCGAGAGGTAGGAAATCTTTTTCAAACTCTAAATCTACGACTCTAGACACATTCTCATATATCCCAATCCTAAAGCTATTAGGTTCTATTTATACTAAACAATAACAAATAATAAAAGAATAAATTGCCCTTACGCTAAGAAAAGACTAAATTTCCTTTCTGATAAGCTGGTGTAACAATATGTTGGAGTGTTCTTTAATGTATACTCTCCTTCCATTATCTCTCTTTTTTCTTTTTGAAAATGAATGCATGTCATACTCGTGGATTAGTTGTTAGTTTCAGTTTAGCTAAGCTTGAAATAAGAACTATTGTTAACTTTTAACGTTTTGGCAATATATTACTTAAGCCATCCAAAGGGGGTCCGGCTCATGATGCCAGTGGTAGTCCTACTTTATCAATGTTAGAATTTATATATTTTTTGTTCTTGAGAAAAGTGTCAATGTTTTTGTTCTTGAGAAAAAAGTGTCAAAATGTTCCCCAAATTCTTGGCAGGCGGTCATTTTAGTCTCAGAGTTTAAAGAAATGTAAATTTAGATACTGTAATTTTTTAATTTGGGTTGAAAATAGTCTCCAATGAGAACTGTTTTAGCCTCCATTAAAACAGACTGGGACTAATTTAGCACTTTCATAAACTTAAAGTCGTAAAATGGACCTATCTAAATAAATAGTCAACTATTTTTATACTTCTTTTTCTTTGTTTTATTTTCACCTTAAATTCAATTCCATGGGGGAGGGGGTTTGGTGTAACTTTTTTAATGAACTGTAGAATACCATGTATGTATTGGTTAGTTCATATGATTTTGATTTTGTCTATTCAATCCCCTGAGCAATTTGTGGTGCTTGTGAATGGCATTAGCAGGTTGTTCGGGCATTAGATATAATAAAGAGGAACTGGGATACCTTTCTTAGCCACCTAGATGCTGTGAAAATCCCTCGTGGTACGCTTCAGGTTTGTTGGTTTTCTATCTTTTTTTACCGTTCTATTGCTTTATGTAATCTATATTCATTAAAGATAGTTATTCTGCATGTTGATATATCAAGTTCAAATTATAAATTGGAAGATAGGCATTTGCTTTTTGTCAAATAAAGCTGCAAAAACTATGATTTGGGAGCTGTTTCAATAAAATAGCACCCGGTTCGGGGTATTTTGAATATAGGAATTTGCTTTTTGTCAAATAAAGCTGCAAAAACTATGATGCGAAAGTTGTATCAGCGCCTGGTCTGGTGCGTTTAAAAAGCGCCCGGTTTGGGGCGCTTAATACCGCGAGAGAAGCTGTGCGAAGATGTAAGGAAACGTGAAGCAGAAGCAGGATCAGGATCGCGAACTATCGCAATATGGGAAGGAGGCTACCGCACTCAGTAAGCATTTTTGGATCTTTTTGCCTTCCTTATGTGTGACAGTTTTCCTTTTTATTTCTTTTCTATTTTTCCCTAATAGGAGTCTTTAAGTTACTGTTTTCTATTTGTAAGGGTCAGTTTTTCGTTGTGTTTATTTTTAGATTCCTGTGTGAAGTACTTTGCCCTTTTGTTGGCTGTAACTGAGGAGGTGGTGGTGCATCGGTTTTGTCCTATTCTAGATGGTGATTGTATCCTTCCCTTTTACCGACCTCCTTTCCTGCAGGTTTTACTGCTGTCCGCCACCCTCCCTCCTTCCCAGCACTCCCAACCTACTGTTCCTTACCCACTACTGCTGCCCTTACTGTCCAACACCTTCCAGCCCCCGCCTCCGCTTTCTGTCGGCCACCTACGACCCTCCATACTTGCTGTCCCTGCGATTTTGCACCTTCCCCTCACTGCCATCAGCATTCTTTTGTTGCTGACACCTCCGCTAGCCATCCCGACCCACCTAGCCGGCCCCTCCATCTTTGGAATACACTTGAGAGAGGTGTATGCTTGTGTCGTTTTTTTGTTTCTTGTGTTGTTATTTTCTGTTTGTCATGTTGTAATCCTATTTTAATATTAATGAAAGTTTACTTTTGTGTTTCCAATGTTGTTCTCATTAGTTCTGATATCATTGGTATCAGAGCTAGCTCAACCTTATCTCTATCATAGTGTTTCCTAGCTTCAACATTGCCCCCCGCCAATATTTTTCATTCCTGCACTCAATCACCTCTTCCGATTTCCCCATACTCTATCTCCACCAAAATTCTCCTTCCTCTGCCTAAAGCTTGCCATGCTCCCTCGGAGATTCATGTCTGAGTCTACCCGAGAAGAGATTGGGCGGGAGCTCCGTTGTCTTCAACAGAGACTTGCAGAGATTGAAGATTTAACATAGGAGGAGGTTACCTTCGGCCTGAATCTGGAGATTCGAAGGGGGGAAAGAAATGATGATCCGAGTCCCTTCCTTGGGGAGACTTTCAACAATGAAGAAGGCAGACTATTACGTTTCGGGGTCCAGTATCAGAGGAGGCCTAGAGAGGGATATTTGAATCCCTCCCTTAGGGAGAACTCTCGAGAGGAGATACTAGTGGGAGGATACAGAGATTACAGAATCAAGGTAGATTTACTTGAGTTCAAAGGAGGCATGGATCCAAATGAATTCCTTGAGTGGCTGCAAACTGTTGAACGGATCTTCGAGTATAAGGAGGTGCCAGAAGATAGGCGGGTCAAGCTAGCCACCATTAAGCTGAAGAAAAGCGCTTCCCTATGGTGGGAAAATGTGCAGAGGCAGAGGAAAAGAGAAGACATTGAGAAGATTACTAAGTGGGGGAAGATGAAGAAGACAATGCAGAACAAGTACCTTCCGCCCTACTATCGTCAGGATATGTCCTGAAACTCTACAACTTGCAGTGGAGGGATCTTTCAGTGGAGGAATTCACGGCCCAGTTTGATCACTTAGTACTAAAATGCGAACTGATAGAGCCCGGAGAGCATACAGTAGCCAGATATCTTGAGGGACTGAAGCCTGCCATTACTAGTGTGGTGCAGCTTCAACCGTACTGGACGTTGGGAGATGTTCAAACACTAGCCTTGAAGGTAGAGAAACAACAAAGGCAGAGTAGGCGGTAGTCGTCCTTTAGGCAACAACCTTCTGGCAAGCAGCCACCTACAGTTTCCACGACCGACAAGGGCACCCCGGGAGAGACTAGCAAGACCGAACACGGGAATGATAGTCCGAATCAAAGTGAGAAGAAGGAGAAGGGTCTCCAACATTGCACCGGCTAGGAAATGTTTCAAATGCCACAATTATGACCAAATAGCCTCCAATTGTCCTACGAGCGGAGTAGTCCTCGCTATTGATTAGGGCGTCGTGGAAGAGATTAGCGATGAAGAGAAGCTGAGGAATAGGGTTAAGTGTATCAGCTTCCTCCAGATGAAGGAGCAACGCTCGTGATTCGACGGATCCTACAGATTGAGGGCACTAGGGATTCGCAGTGGCTTCACCACAACATATTCTACACCTGCACAGTGAACGGAAATGTATGTAGTTTAATCTCGACGGTGGAAGTAACAAGAGCGTGACATCGACACAAATGACAGAGAGATTGAGACTTGCGACTCAAAGGCATTCCCGACCGTATTCACTGACGTGGCTGAAGAAGGAGAATCTGTTCAGCATTGACTGAAGACGTTTGGTAGAATTTTCGATCGGAGGTCAGCTGCAGGACTAGATGTGGTGTGACATGGTCCCTAAGAATGCCTTATGTTGGGAAGACCGTGGCAGTTTGACAATAGGACTAAGCATGATGGATTCGGGAACGTATATTCCTTCACTAAGGATGGGGAGCACATCATTCTACTTCCCTCAACAGAACCCAAAATCATAGGAGCCCTTACCAGTAGAATGACATCAGTTGGACCAGTTTCAGTAATGACGTAAGACGAGAGTATCGAGAGACCCGCCCTAGATACAGGACAGATACAACCGAGGGTTTTTTAGGTCGACGCCATACCATCGGCGCCATCTCAGTGCAGGAAGGATCGTATTACTCTCACTGCACACTCAATTGAATCAATCATGAGTTACTTTGGGAAGATTCAGTAGTATAGGCATAGTGCACAACCTCAGGACATATCGATATGGTCATTCACTTGCAAGTTGCAGAAGACCCTCAGATACCTCAGGAGATAGCTTAGTTGCCACTGTGATTCTAGGGTGGTTGATGACATATGGAAGCCTTAACTTATGAAGTCGAAGCTCCCCCAATCCTGGGAGATTGATGCAGGTTATCCGGGCGCTGAAACAGCGCCCGGTTTGGGGCACTAAAATAGCGCCCGGTTCAAGATGCTGAATTCCGAGGGAGAAGCCGTGCGAAGACGGAGGAAACGCGAAGCAGGAACAGGATCACAAACTATTGCGATTTGGAAGGAGGATACCGCACCCAAGAAGCGTTTCTGGGTTCTTCTTGCTTTCCTTTTGTGTGGGAGTTTTACTTTTTATTTCTATCCTATTTTTCCCTAGTAGGAGTTTATAAATTTCTGTTTTCTATGTGTTTAGAGTCAGTTTTTGGTTGTGTCTATTTTTAAATCTTTGTGTGGAGTCCTTCTGCTCTTTGTGGGCTGTATTTGAAGAGGTGGTGGTGCTCTGACTGTATTCTTTCCGAGGTGATGATTGTATCCTTTGCTTTTACTTTTCTTAGGCCTTCTCATCCCCACTTCCAGCTACCAGCCTACCCCCACCCTCCCTCCTTCACAACACTCCCAACCGACTGTTCCTCATCTCACTACTGCTGTCCTTACCGTCCAATACCTTCCAGCAGAACACCCACCCCTGCAACACACAGCCCCCCTCCCCTCCTCTCTTTGAATATACTTGAGAGGTGCCTACGTGTGTCGTTATGTTTTGGGTGTTGTTATTTTCCCTTTGTGTGATGTTGTAACACTATTTTATTCTTAATTAAAGTTTACTCTTGTGTTTCCGCCGTTTTTCTCACTAGTTCCGATATCTAACTAGCTACGAAATCATTCGATAGTTAACTTACACAGGAAATTATTTTTGTTTAACAATATTTTCTTAGGTTTTCGAATAATTCAAAATTATTAAGATTCTTGTTTAGCTGTCTGTGCCAGCCAAAAAGAAAAAGTACCAGTTAATTTGACATGTTAATCAACAGTTTTGATTCAGTACAAAAAAAATATTATTCGGACAATTTATTTTAGAACATAAGATACCAAGGCTTGCTACTTAGGCGAGTCATTATCTTGGGATTCCAGGTGCCTAAACACTTGCTCTTATATTATTATATCTTATATTTTTTTAATCTGTAGTTTTTTTATTGTATCTTATGCGTTTAGATATCTGGCTTCAGTTATTTGTCAACCAAAATTTCTTGAATTATCGTTGGAGCAGCTTTTTGGATCTCGTAGGCTGGGTTGTTAAAGCAGTTTTAGGATCTCAATCATTTCCCAGTCTAATTTGATATATTTTACTGAACTTGCTAAATCCTTTTTTTTTTTTTTTTGACTTTTGCCTGTTTTTAAATTATTAGTATGTTGTTTGTTGGCACTTTTTTAGGATTTTATCCATAGGCAACTTGGAAGATTCATCGGTGATCGGTAATAGTTCTTTTTTTTTTTTAAGTTCTTGTTTTTTCATGTTTATGCTTTTTGGCCAGGCAACTTCAACTAGCATGAAGTTGATAAACTGCTTGGGTAGTAAAGCTTCATAGTAATTTTTTTTTGTAGTTGCATTATCATCATTATCCTCGGTCCTATCCCAATTATTTGGAATATGTTTTATGGATCATCATTTTTCATTCTTTCTTGCATCATTTTTTTTCATGCTTTTTGCTGCAGGTGGTGTTTAACTATTTTGTGCAAATTATTTTATACTACTTCCATTCATGTTCATTAATCTTTTCATTCCTTTACTAATACTTTGACTTTAATAATTCTGATTTGCCTTCTTTAAGCACCATATCTTGGAAGATTAATAATTTTTACGTTATAAATTCTATGATATTATTTTAGGTTAATTATTCTTTTGATATTATTTGTTATATCAATTATATGTAAATCCATATCATATAAGAAAATATATACTTCTTTGACTTGTATCATATATGCAGCGTGTCATGACTTGGGCTCGGGGACTTAGGATTATGACGGTGAAAGTAGATGGTTGGACGGTGAAATTAAATTTTAATTTCTAATCCAATCGCTAACTAATAAATCTAATCCTCCAAATAATTGAAAGCCGGTAAGAGATACAATTTTAATGAACTTAAGATGAAAGCAGTTAAGTAGTTAGCCTTTTTCTATATTGGTCACATTTTTTTTTTTCAAACATTATATTTTTTTATTCATTATCTACTAAAATTTAAACCTAAAGAAGTTGGTTTAAAACATTATGTGCTATCAACGACTCAATAAACATTCACACATATAAAACTATAGGGACATGATGGAAAAGAGAACAAAGTATGTGCTTGTCAAATATAATGAATCGGTATAAGAACATTAAACAATTTAATATTCAAAGGCTATTTAAGAAGATTCAGAAAATTTTATAATATCATACAATATCTTATACATATCATTTTATATATATTATATTTGTCTCTGGAGAACTGTGTAAAATATACCATTTAGGATACTTTAGTATCAATGTCTTTTTCTAGTTTACTTGTATGCAAATTTTAGCATCTCCAATTTGTATTATATGGGGGTGAACTCCATTAGTTAATACACACATTCAAGCATTTATATAGCTCTTTTCATTCACATTTTAATATCATTTATATTTCTGTAGTAATTAGTATATGCAATAAGTAAAATCAAACATATTTTGTGTAACATACATTACTTCAATATGACCAATACAACTTGTAGAACAGATAAATCATAGTTAAAATTTTAGTGTTCATCTATATGAACAAATAATAAGTGTCTAATGCGTTTAGTTTAGAAGAATATAATATTATTACTATATTTTATAAGTAAGTATACTCACTCTAAATAAGATGATTTGTTTTGTTTGTTCACTCTTAAATGTCACTTCTTCAGCAGAATACCTAGATTAACATGCATATGAACATAAGATTTTTGCATCTCTACCCTTTCTTAACTATAATTTCCTTTTATTCTATTCCACTTTCTTTAATTTGGTATGCTTGTTTTTTTAATAAAATATGAATTATGCTTAATAAAATACTCGTACTCAAATTCATAAGCTATAATCATCACTAACAAATCTTTCATTCGGTACTAAAGTTATTATTTGAATTAATTTCTTAAAATTAAATATAATTTTTATATATTTTAAATTTAACGTTCGCTACATCGCCATTGTGAGGCATTTACTATTACCGGAACTAGTTAGGATTTAGCGAAACACAAAAATAAACTTTTATTAATATAGAAATTGGGTTATGACTCGAATGAAAATGGGAAAACCAAAGACAATCAATCTACTGCTAGGGTCCGACTGCCGAATTTTGAGAGTGGGATGGCGTTGGGCATGGGGAAGGGATTGGCGGTGAGGGGTCAGGAAGGGTATTTGGGGGTTCGGTATGTGGGCTGGATTGCTGGTTAGAGGGTTGCACAGCAAGGAGAGGCAGCTGAGAAGGGCGATAGGGGGTTAGGGTGCGGGGCCGGGAGACTGGGTAGTGGATGTAGGCTCCAGGAAAGAGGCGGTAGGGTGTTGGGGTGCAATTCTGGTGAGTCGACAACAAGGGTAGGCGGTAAGGAAGGTCCACGGGGGGTTAGGTTGAAGCATGGGGTGGCCGAAGGTGGAGGATAGGGGAGCAAAAGGTTTAAGGTAAGGGTAAAAGGAAAGATTCAGCACCACCTCAGAGTAGGATACAGTTAAAGCATTACCACATTCTTGGATACAATCCTAGAATAGAGAGAACATTCCACACAAGAATCTGAAATCCTCAAAACCATGGCTGCCCTAACTATCTGAAACAACAACAATATATAAACTCAAAATGCAGGAAAAAATGAATTATGGAAGGAAACTCCTACATAGAAGGTGTGGGAATACTTGAAAAAATAGTCATTAAAGGCTTTCAATACGTAGAGGACGCATAAGAGAGGCGGTAGTCTCGCACCTTGTACTTGTCTCGTGAATCTTCTGCTCCGCCTCTTCACAGTTTGAACGCTGGATTGGTCTTTTGGACCGGTGAAGGAATTCACCAGCCGGATCAGCCGACTGGGATTTTGCCGCCTGCTTTAGGGCGTTGTTAGCGCTCCGCCACAAGGATTCTATTAGCTCTCTGCTACAGGGATGCTATTAGCGCTCCGCTATAGGGACGCTGTTAGCACTTCACATCATTTATTTTGCCACTTAGTTTTTAAGCATCATCTCTTATAATCCAATATAAATTATTGATTACATTTTTCTTCCAATCATATATATCTCGCTTCTTAATATCATTTTATATTAATATCTTTTTTTATTAAATATACAAGTTGTCATTTAATCATTGAAATATTAAATTTATCACTCGACATAAAAATAAAATTTTAATAGTATCATTACAAATTTTAAAAAAATAATTTTATTATTTAAATATGACTTTATCATTTTATTTATAAAATTAAGTCTTATTTTTTTAAAGTAAATTTAAATAAAGTAAAATATAACCTCAACTTACAATATTTATTTCATTGTTTAAGAAACTATTAAAGTAAAAGCACTGCTGGGCGCTCTTAGCGCTCCGCATTATTTACTTTGCCACTTAGTTTTTAAACATCATCTCTTTTAATTTAGTATAAAATATTAGTTACATTTTCTTTTTCCAATCATATTATTTCTCTACTTAATATGATTTTATATTAATATCTTCTTTTATTAAATATACAAGTTCTCATTTAATCTTTAAAATATTAAATTATTGCTTGGCATAAAAATAATATTTTAATATTATCATTACACTTTAAAAAATAATTTTATTATTTAAATAAGACTTTAGCATTTTGTTTATAAAATTGTCTTATTTTTTCAAGTAAATTTAAATAAAGTAAAACATAGCCTCAACTAGTAATATTTATTTCATCATTTAGAAAGCTATTAATAAATACAAACTTAAATAAGAATTTTTTTAAAGTAAAAGCACTGAACATGTTTCACTCAACCAACTCGGTTGATTAATCGATCATTATGTTGATAGCTCGACTTCAAAATTTCTTCCTCTGCCATTGTTGTTCGACAATGCAAAACAAAATCTTTGATTGTTCTAAATCGCCTCATATGACTTCGACTCTTATGTTTTTCTCGGTTGTCCGCTCTTTTGATTCTTCTTAGTCGCTCGCACGTCATCGTTGACCTTTAATATATATATATATATATATATATATATATATATATATATATATTCTAAAGCCTTATGGCCTAATTTTTTGAAATAAAGCGGTTACAGAAGATTTGAGGATATGATCCAAAAATGAAGCCTTACCACTACAATACAAAACAAACAAGGATACAAAAGACATAAAGGAAAAAATGCAAATAACAATGTCTAAGAACGGTATCGCCAAGGCAGTACTCTCGTTCTGGTTCTTGGCGTTCCAGAAAGTAATCTCTTAAGTGCTAATCCATTGTCAGGAGTAACCGATGTATCATCAATTAAGTCTCCAAGTATACCCCCAGGCTTCTTCTGTCGAGAAGTGTAAACTTGCCAATTTTCTTCTTTTTCTTCTAGTTCTTCTTCTTCTGAGGATTGATCCTTCTGATTTATGGAAGGAAATTTAGGTGCAGCAATGGGTATAACTTGGGTGTTTCTTCTCTTTCTACTTAATTTTTGAATATACCGGCTGGACTCCACAGCTTTAGTAGCCACAGGAACATCACGAGGAAAAACGGGAGGAGCCTCATTTTTCACATCCGAGATTCTAGCCACAAGAGTAGTCTCAATTCGATCCAACTTTCCAGCAGGTGAATCAAAAGATAGTGAAGGAGTAACAATAGGAACCAGGTTCATTAACCTGGCTAAGACCATCTTTAGAGAATTCCTGCTCTTCAAGGGGTACAGATGGGGGGGCAGTGTCAGCCAAACCTTTGGCTTTCTGACCCACAGAAGTCCCAACATTTCCTTTAGATCTCTTAGTTGGGGGATAAAGCCTATAGCACCTATCCCTGGTGTGCCCAAACATTCTGCAGTGAGGACAGTAATAAGTCTTTTGCTCCATAACCACCTCTTGCCAAACAGCGTCCTGATCAGAGCCCACCCAAATTCTATGGACATCTGGAAGAGTAATATCCCTCTCAATGAGAAGCGTGGTAGCATCAGGTTTAGTCCTGTTATAAGTTGTAGCATCCATTTGCAGTGGAGTACCAAGGGCTCTGCCAATTTGAAACAAAATATTCTGATTGAAATATCTGTATGGGAGGCCTGAAAACCTGAACCAAATAGGAACAACAGGAAGTTCCTTAGAGGGGTCAAAATTTGGGGTCCACTTTACAATCTTCATTTCAGTCTCTGCAATGAGAACAAACTGCTTGGCAAACAACCTAGCATAGTCCTCCACTGTTAAATGAATCAATAGATGTCTTCCATCCAACAGTCCCATCTTCCCAGCTCCAAGGAAGTGGAGTGAGTCAAAGAAATTCCTTACCAACTCCATTTTAGGATGTCCCAAGGCAAACTTATCGATAAGGGTAAATTATATATATATATATATATATATATATATATATATATATATATATATATATATTCTCGACATCGAAAGGCTTATGATACATTAAATTGGGACTTTTATCTTGGTTGTTCTTACTGCCAAGGATTTCAATCACTGCTTCTGCTCTCTTATCCAAAGGTGGTTGCTATCCAATGTACACTCTATTTTGATCAATGGGCAAGCTTGGGGATTATTTATTGCTGCTAGAGGTTTCCCTTATCCTCTACAATTTTCATTCTTGTCATGGATTACTTATCTAGAATGCTGAATAAGAACCTCCTCTCCCAAAATTACTCTAAATTCCATCACAGATCCGATGTGGCTGTCACTCACTTGGTGTATGCTGATGATATTATGATCTTTTCTAGTGCTCACAAGAATGCTGTCAGGAAAGTCTGACACTGTTTGCATCTCTTTGAATCTAACTCTGGCATGAGATTCAACTCTGAGAAATGCCATCTGATTTTTTCTAAAAAGCTCCCTCCTTAAGGTAGACAATGGGTTCTGGAATTCACTGGTTTTTCAGGCACCAGCTCCCCATCACTTATCTTGGAGTACAACTCATCTCTGGTAGGGCCAGACAAAGTCAGTTTGATGGCATTGCTAATAAAATTAATTCTTATATCAACTGTTGGACTCATACTTTTTTTTCCAATGGAGGTAGAATCACTGTCCTTAGAAGCATTCTCACCACCTTTCCATCTTATTATATAGAAAAGAGAGAGATAGAGAGAGAGAGAGAGAGAGAGAGAGAGAGAATTGTGTGGGCAATTTTGAAGACTGCATCTATCTTATAGACCGGTGGATTAAAAAATCTCTTTCGGCTACAATGCCTTATGACAATGACTAGCATTCTTATAGACAGTTGGGCAGACAAATATCCCCCGATGCAACCCCCCAAAGCGGGGATGACGTTGGGAGTTTATCAAAATTTGTGGTGATCATGGATTTGCAAAAGCTTTAAAAAAGTTGGATTATTTGGATTTTGAGATGACATAAAAATGGAAATAAAGGAAAACATAAAGTGTTGATTAATAATCTCAAAATCTCATTATATTTGAAGGCGATCAAAATAAAAATATAAACCTTGATGCAAATAAATATTTATGCGATCTATTTAAATACATAAATTGGGACTGAATTTGATTGTGGCGAAGCTTAGAGACTTACAAGTTGACTTAATGATGAAATATCATTAATTGATGCCAAAGCTCGATTAGTGCTAAGCTTAGGGGTTGTAAGATTGACTTAGGGTCTGTTTGGGGCAACTGCAGTTTATTGAATAATCTGCTGATAAACTGATTAAAAATAATCAGCTGATAAGCTAGGTGTTGTGGCTATTACAAATTTTTATTTGTTGAAAAAGCCAGACCCCAGCCAGAAAGCTCCCACCACACTTTGGTAGGTGCGGTGTGAAAATGCAGTTTTCAGCGTTTTAATAACACGTAAGATGCCAAAACGCAGTTTGTCCAAATAGGCCAGATGTGTTTTCAAAACGCTACCGCACCAAATAAGCTGCCTCAAACGGGCCCTTAAAGATGAGGCTAAAGCTTGATTGGGATAAGCTTGACTTAACTTTGAAATATCATAACTTAGGCCTAAGCTTAATACGCGAATGCCATCCTTAAATGCTAAAAATGAAAACCTAATATGCTAATTTCGCCACCGAATTCACAAATTCACTTGCCAACGAACAAAAGATGATTCCTTTTAAAGCCAAAAATGGAATTTTGTGTGATTCAAAGTCATGATATTGCAAACATTTCAAGTTCTGAATAATTTTAAGGTTTATACAAACTTCAGAATTGTTTCTTATGTTAAATTTAATGTTTTGAAATCTATATGCGTATTTCTAAGGCTTATGTGAATAATAGGTTGGATGGTGTGGAGCTATAAATGCTTTAAGATGTTTAAGAAAATAAGTCAAAGAAACACAATTTCAAAATCTTGCATTTGTTTCCTGAAGTATGTTTCATATCAAAGTCTTAGTTTAAAAGATCGTACAAATCATTCAAACTTGTAAAATATTTTGAAATATTCAAATATATGAAATTAAATACCCGTATGGTCTCCGACTAAGATTCTAAATGCTTTGACAAATAACTTGTGAATACTATGCGAGTCAAGACCAAATTTACTCTCACATAGTTCATATTTTTAAAATCAATCTCGCCGTTTTGTCAATAGATCACGGTTGTAAGTCCCACCTACCAAGTCTAATTTTCCTTCTATTAAAGACTGAAGTTGATGAGTCAAATAAGTTCCAACAATGTCCGAATTAGAAATATAAGAATTTGCACGTCCAAATCACCAAAGTTTGTTTCTCATTCTTATTAGCGCTGGAGTTGATTATATTAACATGCTAAATATATCAAAATTGATAAATTTCAAATGAATCTTAAGCATAAATGTTTCAAATGACAAATTTCAGATGATGACCCTGTTGATTGTGAATCTCAACCGGAAGGATAAATTTAAAAACAAAATTTTAAAGTAATAAATTAAATATGTAACTAAATTAATTGTTTGAAAATTTATAACAATTTACATACATCATTCACAACTTGTTGATGTTGACAAATTTTTTATTGACTTCAACTCACAAAAAGTGCTCATGTCATATTGAGCGTATCATTATGTTAACACAAAGTAATTTCACGCCAGTAAGGACGTGAACCTAGTCATTTGTCCGCATGATTTGACTCGAATACTTCGCAAAATAATGGTTATGACCAGAGTTCTCTGACCGTGTGATTGCTGCCAAATGACACTATTATATTACGACTACAACCGCAACCATAAGTTCCTCGATAATTTTTTGCTCTTTGAGCTGTGAAACATGATTGTACAACTGATTGACACAATGCATTATCTTAGCTAAGATCGATTTAAATTTATCTTCTTAAACAAGCACTCACCTCAGATCTACGAAGGTCGTTTGAACGACACAACCTATGGTTGCTGACAAAGATCTTTTAGTTAGGTTGAGTCGGCTACCTTATCTGAGTAAGTAGATTAGGGATCACGATGACCCGGGACGACAAAATCATGTGATCTTGATCGAGTTGGTCATCATTCCCTCACCATCTTCTTTAAGCTTAGTGTGATAAATTTAATAATTTAAATTCTAGGTTTCTTTGCTACCATATGTCAAATATTAAGTTTTTAATGACTAGTATTATTCGAAAGTGCTCTTCCGGTATCGGGAGGGGTAATTAATCATAGGGGTTTGCACCTATGGGAAATCTCAAATCTCAGATAAAAAAGGTCCTTGTAAAATGATGGTGAAATATCTGTGTAGTGTCCTACCTACAATTCAATCCGCCTTCTGAAAATTTGACTCTTAAAGCTCTCTCAACAATAAACGCAAAAATATGTAGTTCAGGGTGTTAAAATTTTTTGAGCCCACAATCATCACTTTGAATATGCTCATATTCCTCCACTCGCGTTGTTGGCTCTGTCGCCTTGCCCACGAATGTGCCCACAGGCTGTTCAAGCCTGCTGGCTTATGCACATAGTCAAGCTTGCTCTTATATATGTTGTCGCTTGATTCCACTCTTGATCGTGCATAGCTTTTTCTCTCCTTCTACTCAAGCCTTCTCTCACAAGCAATCCTTATCTTGTTTATCTCTCTTTCTCTCTCTTGGCACCTCTTTGATTTTTTATGAAGTGTTTGTCCTCTTCACCTCCTTTATAACATCAAAATGACTAATATTGGTTCGATTGAACGATATTTGGTTGTTCAAATTTAATTTAATTTAATTTAATTTTGCTACACATTACATTGTGAAAATTCTTCTTGGTGTCATTTTTTGGGAAAGCGAAGTTTATTTGTGATTTGATGTATATATTTTTGAAAGTAGTTTAGTTCCCTGCTAATTAATTTGTTGATTTAGTATTGCAATATCATATGCTATTTTTATGTTAAGTAAAACTTCTATCATAAAGTTTGTCTCTTATTTCATACCTTTCATGAATATTCTAATAATCAGTTCTACTTGAAAATTTATGCTTACTTGAACCAACCTCGAATCATCCTACTCTATTCAAGAATATGTGATAATAGTTCATTCATCCTTTCCTAAAATTGACTTTTTGAGCTTTGTTATAGTTAAACTTAAATATCATAAGCATTAAGCTTAATAGTAATTAACTTATTACTAACTCGATTGATGTTTATTGAGTTATTGGATGGTGATTTCCTAGTCTTATTTGTTTGTAGATTTTGCTGCTGCTGCTGTTGTTGTTGTTGTTGTTGTTGTTGTAAAAGAGTGATAAAAGGTGGCGTGAATTGTGGATTTTGGACAATATTGGCATGGTTTCATGTGGATGTCGAGAGTGATATAGGTGCAATGTTGGGAGTGTTGCAGGTTCTAGCATGCTCTTCTTGTGATCTTGTATGATTCCTATCAATTTTTATGCACGCGAAATGCCATGGGGTTTGAGTGGTTGCGAGCTACATACTGTTCTGCTTTTTTCATATGTATGAGAGTTGTATGATGAGATGATTGAGTTTGTGCATTTCTTAGTTTGTAATTCAAAAGGTGTCGTGGGCATCTTGGGGGAAATTTTGCTAAGTGGGTGATGCGGTGTGTCCTACGACCAAGGCGGGCGTTCCGCCTACTCGCTTGGATTGAGTTGGTCCAGGCATCTCTTTCTTTCGAAGAGTCGGCTTGTCCTCTTTGGCCACTTTTAGTTATCCTATTATAATATATGTTTGCTTTCATGATGTTTTGGGGTTAGGTTTTTTGTCGTGATATTGTTCAAGAGAGCCGCCGGCATCTCTGTTTTCCGTTTAAGACTGGATTCGATGTTGGAATGGTACTCCGACTGTATCTCTCTACCGGATGGTGATTTATCCTTCTCCAATTCCTCTGCATTCCTCCCACATCCCTCCTCGACAGCGGTCCTTTTACTGCTCTTCCTGCAGTCCCTCGCTGTCCGCCATCATCTTTGCTGCCGCAGCTGCGCCAGTCCTCTCCTTTGCTGTTTCCAGCAGCTTACTGCCTTTCCAGCCGCTCCAACACCTTCCTACATCGCCGTTTCCAGCTGCAGCCTCGCGAAACAGCGCCTATTTGCTTTCCACCTGCAGTTTCTGATTTCCAGGCACCCTGTTCTCTCATCTCCAGCCCTCCCGACCGCTCCTTCCAATCCCATGTTGCTGGTATCCACCGTCCAGCCTTCCCCGTTGCTCCCTCCACTCCTTGCTGCTGTTTGCCCCTCTGTTTCAGCCTTCTTGTGGGGCTGCTGCTGCCTGGAACCACCTCTATTCACTGTTTTACTTGCTGTATAGCCCCCGACTTCTTTGCTGCCATCCAGGACAGCAAGGACCTGCTGTTCCATTACCATCTCCGCCCTCTTGGTCCATCTCCCACCTTGCCGCCACCTTTTTGGACCCCCAATAGCTATCACCATCACCTTCGATTCATCCTAGTTGTGTGTTATGTGTCGTGTGTTGTTATTTTCTATTTTAGTTGTCTGGTGTAAGTTCTTATTTGATTTAGTAATAATATTTGCTTTCCCCATTGTTGTTTCGTTAAACTCGGTATTAGTAGGTTAATCAATATCTTTGTTGGGATTATAAAAATTGATTTGAGTTTAATCTAAATTCAAATTGCGATTGATCTCTTTCGTTATACTTGTCTACTAATCTAGTAGGTTATTAGGAATTTAAAATAGTAGTCCAAGGTGTTTAGTTTATCATCTTCTACTTTATAAAATTTCTTTCTTTCAATTTTTTGTCTTGTTAATACAAGTTAGGATTGTTGATTCCTTATGTTCGAAGTAAAGACGACTATTTTAATATGGCAAAAGTCATATCCTTACACTAGTGTGAGGCCTTGTTTTACTTTACATTGTTAATTTCGTTTCTTGCCTATGTCATCTACATTATTTGTTGCAAACTAGGTTAGTACTCCTGATTATGGCTAGAAAGTAATATAGGATAATTGTAACTTATGAAATTTTATTTGTTTGCTCTTTAATGACATGGGAACTTCCGAGGCTCCCTCCCTTTTGCGACTTAAGCTGCAATACTGTAGGACTGTTTTCCACAATTCCTTCGCATGGAATGAACCAGTTCAGATCTGGAAGGGCCGACCGTTGGGTTGGCTCCTATCTTCCATAGGGGGGGGGGTACAATCCTAGTTATCTGGGGCATTTACATGCTATTCCAGGGTTTAGGTTAGTAGTACTTTTCGTGTCTTTCTGTTAGGACAGCAGACAATGTCTAGATTTTCCCTTCTAGGGTTGTATTCAACGATGAGTGGTGCTCTGACTGTATCTTGTCCGGTGTGATAATTATCCTCGACCTTCCTACTTCTCCGCAGCCCTCTTTGCACTGTCGTGGCTGTATTTTCTGATGCCATTATAAAACAACACTTTGCTTTCTTTCTGTAGTTGTCTACCACCCGTCCTTTCCTCCCAAGCTGTCGTCTTTTGCTGCCAACCCTTCTCGCTTCTGTCATTCTGAGGATAGGCTGCTAATTGTCTTTCTGCGATTCCAGCCCTTGCAACTATCCCGACCATCCCAACGCCCATCTCCACCTCCTCTCAGCCTCCTATCTCGTTGCTGCAACTCCGCAAACCCCCTCATCGTGCACAACCATCCAACGCCCTCCTCCAGCCTTTTCAGCCGCTTTGCATCACTGCCACATCCACGTAACTCCGTCGCCTTGCTGCGTTACCGCTGTCCCACCATCCTACATTGCCTCCACAACCCACAACATGTGGTGGTGATCGGCGAAGATTTGGGCCTACTAAGAGGCGTAGCAGAGAGTGGGATAGTGAATAGACTTGTGGTTTGTGTTTTCAACTATTGTAATTTCAATTTTTCGTGAGTTATTGTAATTTTCTTTTTGAATTTAACAATAATGTTTGCTTTCCTGTTGTTATTTAGGTTAAATCCGGTTGTCGGCCAACATTTTTTTTTTGCTTTGATTTTGAAAGAATATAAAATTTAGTGATTTAGTTTAATATAAAAATTTATATGATTTTTGAAAATAGTTTTGAAAGTAGTTTAATTTTGAAAAATGAGACCTCCTGGATCTCATTTGTCCAGTAATTTGCATAATCGTGCCTGATGTCACAAATGATACACGTTCTCGAAAGAGTAATGTATCTTGCGACGGTAGACCCAATCATACAAATTAAAGAACTCGTGACATCCGTTTGATCTGCGAACCTTTATATGTGACCGACAAGTTCCCCTACCTAATAAAAAGACTAGGTAGGGTTTATTTTACCTGGGTTCCAAGCTCCCTATAGCATGAGCCCCTATAGTTAATTACATCCCGAATAGTCGGTGTCACTTGGGAAAACTCTCAATAATGATCGGTGGTTTTGTCTTCGAGTATTCAAAGTTTAAGTTTTCACAGTAGGACGTGGAAAAGCGAGTGGGAGTGGCTCGAATGGGAACGGTTATTTCAGGAGTCCAAAGAAAGAAAATGTAGGGGATGTCGCGGATCTAAGGCGAACCCGAGTGACTTCCAACTATCCTATGATGCGGTTCGCGTTTTGGAGAAGATATTATTTAATTGTTTAATCACTGCCAATTTTATTATTTGGGACTTACACTCGCATAATACCCGATCATGCAAATAGCCGCAGAGATATGAGGGTTTACGTCGTACCGTACGACAACCTCGAACTCAAAGCGAGTTAGGACTTACGCTGTGCAACACGGTAGCACAGAAGCCTAAAAAGAAGAGTGAGGGTTTACGTCGCGCTGGGCGAGCTACCTCGAAGTCCTATAAGTTGTTATTTAAACTAGGAAGAGTTTTGCTGAAGAAGATCTTGCTGCTCGATCCAAGCTCCTTGGCATGTTATTGTAGAATGTCGATCACATCCTCTTGTGGTTTGCTCCATGCTCCTTCGTTGAAGTAGCATGCCACAATGTCTAAGGTTCAAACAGTTTTGTCAAGTGTGTTCCAATGTTTCAGGTTTTGTTGCCAAAGTTTTGATTTTTGTTTTGTTCCTTTTGTTTTGGTTTTAGTCTCAGTTCAGGTTTTGCATGCAGAATAGACAATTGCAGGTATATGAAAAATACTTGAAAAGTAAATTGCAGTGAAGTAGACTTCAGTAAAGTAAATTGCAGTAAATAAACTGTAAAAGCGTACCTGGGCATCTGCTACCGATGCATGACTAGTATTGCAAGTTTCGTATGATTTGCAGTGGATTTAAATTAACTTGCAGAAAAAGTAAACGAAGCGAGGAAACCCGATACGAAAGTCAGAAAATAAAGAAAACAAGTCGTAGAAATCGTAGGCAAAACTTAGTAGTCACATATGAAAGATCAAGACGAGTATAAGACATTGGAAAGGTGGGGGCTCGGAGTTGGATCAATGTCTTATCCGACCTCGGATAAGAGTTACCGAGCCGACGATCTAAGGAGGTAGTCCTAACGCCAATCCAAGTGACTAACTATGGACCTTTATATATTTTATAAGAAAAATTCTACGATTTTCATGCAAAAGTTGTTGTTTAAGTTTTTTATGCGAGTTTTTTTTTTTTAACAAGAAAAGAGATTTTTGTTTTTTTTATTTTATTTCTTTTTTTGTAAAATAATAGTCACAAGTGCTAGTCACTTCTAATCGTCTTAGGACTATCGACGACCTAAGATCGTCGGGGAAACGATCTCACTAGGGTCGGCGAATAGTATCATTGGTCCTTTCCTCTCCCTTATCAAGGTCCTCGAGGTAAGAGATACTTATTCTAATTATCCTCGAATCCCTCGTATCCCTCGTATAAGCACACATAAAGCATTATCATCATCGCCTCGCCACCTGGCACTCGGACTCACACTCAGGTCCGATGATCCATACGTGACAAAACAAATGTCCCCGATTGCGGGAGGATTTGAGCGTAATGTTCGAGCTCAAATCCGGTGCATTGGGTTTCAATATTGGTTAAGTCATTTTAGGGAATTCAACATTTGATTTAGTTAAGGAAGGGTGAACTACGCCTCGGTGCGTCCTCGTAGTTCAGTGTCTTGAACGACCTGTGAATTAGGGTCGAGTGCCTAGTTTCATCGTGTATTCGAGGATTAGGTTAATGGGTTCTTACCATGGGGAGTGCTCCTAAGGTCTCAGGAGGCCATGCTTGTGAGTTAGGTGGGTGACTCTCACTCTAGGGTGTGCTCCTAAGGTCCTAGGAGGCCTATGCTCGAGGATTAGGTGGATGGGCTCTCACCTGAGGGTGTGCTCCTAACTCTAGGAAGCTCATGCTCGAGGATTAGGTGGATGGGTTCTCACCTAGGGTGTGCTCCTAACTCTGGAGGCCTATCGTTGAGGATTAGGTGGATAGGCTCTCACCTAGGGTGTGCTCCTGGGTCTCAGGAAGCTCTATCTTCGTGGGGTTAAGTAAAGGGGCTTCACATAAGGTGTGCACCTAAATCCAAGGATCCTACACTTTGACTCGTGCCTGAAGTGATTAAGAGTGTTTTACCCTTCCTCAAGCTAAATCAGAAATCCCCCTTTTTTTGACTTAACCGTTAAAATAAAAGAAACAAAACAAAAGAAAGAAGACCGACTCAAAATAACAACATTTAAAGTTTCCATCAATATGTAAATCAATGATTAAATGATGCCTAAAATCTTCATGAAATAGCTCTGCAAACAACACTTTTGAAGTCCAAAAACAGTAATTTCAAAATATCTCAAACAACCACTTCGAAATGCTTTAAACAACCACAACAAATTCAAATACTCCAAATAACACTTTTAAAGCTCCAAAACAGTAATTTTAAGTCTCTAAACAACCATTTAAAAGAACCCCAAATGATACTTTTATGTTAAAAAAATGCTTAAGACTAGCCCAAATCAATCAACAAAAAGGCTCCAAAATGGTGCATTTAAAGGTCCCGAGACTCGTAGTAAAGTAAGCCCTAAACAGTTCCAAAACATCCCAAAACAAGGTGTTTTTAAATGCTCCGAGACTGAGGCAAAACCGGCCCAAACCAGCAAAAAAAAAAAAAAAAAAAAAAAAAAAAAAAAAAGTGACAAAACCTCTCTAAAAGGGTACAAAATAAAAAAAAGAATGCAGCGAAACCAGCTAAACCAATCCCAAATCGGTGACAAAACTTTCATAATCGAGTACATTTAAAGCTCTAAAAACTGCAACAAAACCGGCCTAACCAGCATTTTAAATGAGGCTCCAAGCCCCTCTAAAATTAGTAATGGATCAGCATCCGAATGACATATAGAGCTTCTAAAATCAGCTAGTAAGTCAGCCCTTTAATCACAGGTAAAGTGATAAATCCACAAGGGGTTAAAGCTCATAGTGTTATATGTGAAAATTCTCAAGGAATTATTTGCTGCATATGTAAATTCACTATTAAAGGGTGAGAGGAGCAAAGCATAGTTTTGTGAGGCCAGACATTCTTTCTCTAGTAATATTGATACAGTAAAAAAAAAATTTCATAAGATATTAATCCTCCAGATATTTGCATTTTTTTTTTTTTTTGACTAAATCATAAATCCGATTAACATGATTGAGTGATAAGTGTTTGAAGATCTCCAGAAAAAAAAACAATCCCTAAAATAAAGCTTCAAGAGAATTACTGGAGCATGCTAAAGTATCAATCATTCTTAACAATTATCGCAGGATGCTTTGTATCATGGGATAAAAAGCGTTTCCAAGGTCAGATTAACAACATAGATTTTTCAGAAATCCACAATGACACCAAAACAGGCAGAGAAAATCATCACAACAGCTTGTTAGACATTAAAGAGAGCATGTAGATGGCTAATTGAGAAGAGGAGTTCATGAGAAGAATCCAAATAAAAGAAAGTGAAGTCCTTTCAAACCTTTGGGAAGAACGGGGGCTGGAAAGAAAAGGAGAAGTGCGGAAATTTTGGCTCTGTTCGCTTTGACCTCGTCACTGCCTCCTTGCTAGCTCTGTTCGTAACTGTATCGTGAAGGGTAGGTCACAGAGGCGATGGTTTCGGGCGAAGCAGTTGCTGAGTCGTGCGAGAGGGGGAGACCTTCGCCGGCGGAGACATCGAGCAGGCGCGAGGCTTTCTGTCGGAGAGCAGGGACGCGGGCTTCGGTTGCGCGAGAGAGAAGGCGAGGCGAGCAGGCGTCGAGCGTGAGGAGCGGGGAGCAGGCGAAGCAAGCGTGGTCGTGCAGACGCAGGCTCTCCGTGCGGTGAGGAAGAGGCGAGCAGGAGAGCGAGGCGCAGGACGCAGGCTCGAGCAGCGATGGATTTCGGTGCGGTGCAAAGGAGAGGCCAGCGAGGGAGGGAGGAATTGAGGTGCAGGCGAGCGACTTCTGCGTGGAAGAGGCGAGCTGGATCCAGAGAGCGTCGAGCGAGGAGGACTCACGGTGCTCGAGGAGCTAATATCGAATCCCTGTAATAAACGCCTCCCGCTCGTTCCTATAGCCGCGCCCTTTCGTCGTTGAGCGCCAAATTAATTGTTTTCCATACAGAAAGGATGATTATTTGGAAAAGATTAATTTCAAATATACCCTAATTAATGTCAAATTAATTGATTTATTTGAAATTCGAAATTTGAATTTTAAAATCAAATGGCTGAGGTGTGCAGCCTAATTCGGACCCGAATTAAACCCGAGTCGAGCCCGGATCCGCATCCCGCAAATAAAAAAAATGTGCATCGATTTTCGTGCCGTTCGCGCGAGCGTGGAATCACGACGATATGGGTATCCTTCCTAGCTAAAATCGACGTCCCGGACGCATCCGTGTGGTCCGTTTCGTCATCCGGGATCGTCCGAACAAGTTCGCCAACGATCGGGCTAAAAAGTGTCAAATTATGGTGTGCGCGAATTCGAACGTCATTAAGGGTTTACCTGAGGCCGTCTGATCCTATGGGAACTCATTTTCGAGCCCTCTACATGTTAGTCCTTAGCCCTTGCAACAAAGAGTCGAGCGCTTGGGACTACTCATGCGAGGTCTTACAAAAATGGGTCTAGAAGTGGCTCGAAGCTCTATGTGTGGTGGGCTCCATGACTAGTCCGCTAGGATGGTCAATACGGAACTCTTAAGGCTAGATCCTAGGGCCTAGGAGGAATAGCCTAAGACCTCACTAAAATGAGGTCAACAAAAGGACCTCGATAGGTGTGGTGTGCGGGTCGAGGCACACGCGCGTATTGATGTTGACCGAAACGATCAACACGACTAGGAGACTATGTAAGCATGTCACACTCGGAACAAATTGCCTCGGAGTCGGAGTAAATTTGAGTCGGGGCTTTCACCTGGGGCCCCCAACCCAGAGACAAGAGTAATTGAAGATCTTTAAAAGTACCCGCTGGGGATGAAAGAATTGCAATATGATGTGTTGTTTGGTTATTTTGTTGTAAGTTTTGTTTGAGTGATGTAAATTTGATTAAATGAGGAAATCAATTTGGGCAGAAAAGTACGAGGCCACTAACACGAGATTTATGCCGAAAACAGTCACCAAGAAGAAGTTTATGCTAAAAGAGGGCCACTAAGGAATTTACGCCAAAAGAGACCACCACCTAGGGATTTACGTCAAAAGAAATAGCCACCAACTAGGGAATTACACTAAAGGAAGGCCACCAACTAGGGATTTTACGCCAAAAGAGACCACCACCTGGGATTTACGTCGAAAAAGATAGCCACCAACTAGGGAGTTCTACGCTAAAAAATGCCACAACTAGGAATTTACGCCAAAAGAAGCATCACCACCTAAGGATTTACGTCAAAAGAAATAGCCACCAACGAGGAATTTACGCTAAAAGAAGGCCACCAACTAGGGAATTTACGCCAAAAGAGACCACCGCCTAGGGATTTACGTCAAAAAGATAGCCACCAACTAGGGAATTTACGCTAAAAGAAGGCCACAAACTAGGGAATTTACGCCAAAAGAGACCACCACCTAGGGAATTACACTAAAGGAAGGCCACCAACTAGGGGTTTTACGCCAAAAGAGACCACCACCTAGGGATTTACGTCAAAAAAGATAGCCACCAACTGGGAGTTTACGCTAAAGAAGTGCCACCAACTAGGAATTCTACGCCAAAAGAGACCACCACCTAGTGATTTACGTCAAAAGAGATAGCCACCAACTAGTGAATTTACTGTTAAAGAAGTACGCCAACTAGGAATTTACGCAAAAGAGACCACCACCTAAGGATTTACGTTGAAAAGATAGAGAACTGAGAAGAGTGCAGTTCTATGCAAGTAAAACCAGCTAAACTCTTCTACCTGAGATTTAGGACCCAGTGTTCCCGTGGGATGAGATTTTGGCCCGAGGAAAGGGATAATGATAGCGACATATTGAGAAGGTTCAACCCAGCTGGGTCGAAATTTGGATTTGAAATTGGTTGATTTTGATCGTTTTGATTTCGAATGCCATTTTAATTTCAATTGTTTTATGGACAAGTGCAGAGTCGTATGAAGTTAGATTATTATTTCATTCGTCGAGTTTTATCAACTGTTTCAATTTATGATTGTGAAGTTTATTTAATTTCATGACGTTGACATTTTTTTTTTTTTAGTTTTTATTGCAAGTATCTTTCGTATCGTTCCTGATTCGTTAGCATTTGCAAAGCCGAATCAAACATTCAGCTTAACGACATTAAACCAATCGCACGACGTAGCAAAAGCAAACTTTATTAATACTTCGAAATCAGATAAGATGAAACATAGTCTGAATACGCAATGTCGATGAATATAAAGAGATACATATGAGTAATATCTGTCTGTAGAATGCAATCTTCGATCATAAGCTATCAGTGATTTCTTCTGTCAAGTCTCTTTCGAGTCATCTGGAATTATGTAGAGACTAACCCTCCTCTCAAGACGTACTTCGAGACGAAAGTCCCTTGTACACTCTTAGAGGTGTCGTCGTCTCACAACTCTAGAGGCCGCAACCCTTCGAGGTCCGGGTCGGGGCGGTATCCAAATGGTGCTTTCCGTCGTCCATTTTCCCGAAAGTGATGGACACTCTCCTTTACGGTACTCCTGGAACGCAGTTCTTTGCCAGATCGGCTCCATTTCCTTTAAGCACAAGCACTGATCCAACTGGAAGAGGGATCTTTACTGGCCCACTGAATTCACCTGGGCCAATGATCCGCAACTCTCTCCCAAACATAATATCGCACCTGATGAGGAAGGAGACTGTGCAGAATGGTCTTAGAAAATCATGGTGATCTATATGAGGTGGAATGCAGTTCCTCTCTTTGTAGATATTTATAATGCAACTATTCAGGCACACAATCCGTCGGCAAGATGTGCCAAGAAACCATCCTTTTAATCATACTCTTTAATATCGAGGGCATCGAGTCTACCTTGTCGTGTCTTATGATGCCCGGCGGATTCCCTTTGCTGTCATGGGCGTAGTTGTAGCAACAACCAAACTGAACAGTAACTCGTCCCTTGCCTCGCATCCATCTTCGGGGTTCAGAATACGTCTTCTTCCTTAAACGCCTGCCCGGCCTAAGTCCCTGAGGTAAAAGACATAATCAATTATGCCCTCCTGTTCGCTACCTGAGAACACATCTGTATGCAATTCCAGCCCTTCCAGAATGTTAACATATTTCCCTCGAATTCTTTCAAAGTGCTCAAAATTTTGCTTTCGAACCCTTTGAAATTTCTCTGGTTCATCCTCTGAAATTGTCGGCAATAAGCTTTGATTTAACAGTTCGTGAAATGTAAGGCACGATTTCCGTTGATTTTCATGACTTTGAATCGCTGGGACTATGATGCGATCCTCGTGGGATTCAACTGGCACGTTTTCTGGTAAGGAAGGCTTTGCAACTGGCTTTGTCTTTCTCTTCTTTATCAAAGGCTGGGGGATGACATCCCCTACCGGCTGGTTCTGCACCTGTTCTTTCCCCTGTGCTACTGGGGCATCTGCTGCAGCTGACTCTCGGGCTACCCTTTTCTCCAAGCGATACTGCATCAGGAGTTCGCGGCGCTTCAAATTACGGCGTTGTGTGCGTGAAAGTGGAATCTTCCTAGATGCATCTGCTCGGTACCACCTGTAATGGAACACTAGTGGGGTTCCCCTGTATGGCATTCACAATCGGGTTGTCGCCTCCTGTATCTCTTCTTTGTCATCCTCGAACTTTCTCTTATTTATCGGCTGCAAGTGTGTTCTCTGCTCTTGAAGCCGAGTACTTGTCTTCGGGTTTTCACGCTTCATCTGGATTGATTACCTTTAGCATGTGGCCCTCATAATCCATCTTCACCTGTTCAAAGTCCAGGTCAAATTCTATGACGGCGCCCTGTGCCGCCTCTTCCTCGTCGAGTGCGAGTTTGATGCCGTTTTTAAATGAGAAAATCAGCCTCTTGCTCGACATTTTCTCGCAAAAAGACGGGAAAAACGTCGGCGTGCTAAAATTCAAACCGAACGAGAACAATACTAGTTTATTATTGAATATATTTTACAAAGTCATGTTTTTATTTCATTTCAAGCATGTAAATTTATGAAAGAATGTGGAATTTGTGGCATTTCAGATTTCAATATGAAAGAAATATAATTTTATTCAGGAGAAATCAACTTATCATTTTCATTACAGACACGCATTTTTTTTTTATTTATTGGACCCAGTTACAGACAATTGTCACATCGACATATCTTAGGACTCGCAATCGGGTCCCTCGAAACGTCACGATGCATAGTACTTTTTCAGATATCGCCCATTAATTGGTAGCATGGGCCTTTCACCCTGGCAATCTATGAGCTGGTAGGATCCTCCGGAGTAGACTTTTTCAACCACGAACGGTCCCTCCCAAGTCGGTTCAAATTTTCCTCCCATCTTACGGTGCGCAAGAATGGGCCTTCGGAGTACAAGGACCAAGTCACCAACTTTAAACGTTCTTGGGCGGACCAGCTTGTCGTGGGCTTATGTCATCCTCGCTTGGTATAATTCAATGTTCTGTCGTGCTACGAGTCGCTTCCCTTCGAGACTTTCTAGCTCTTCGAGCCGGAGCTTGGCATTCTCCTCCGTTGTGATTTTGTTAGCTACGGCGATTCTGAGGGATGGTAATTGCACTTCCAAAGGAAGCACAGCCTCGGACCCATACACCAGGGCGTAAGGTGTAGATTGAGTTGGGGTTCGAACGTCGTCCGTACGCCCATAACGCCTCAAGTGCTCGCTCGTGCCACCCTCTTTTATTATTGTCTAATGTCTTTTTCAGAATTTGCATGAGAGTCTTATTGAAGGCCTCCGCTAGACCGTTCGCTTTCGGGTAGTAGATCGTAGAATATCTCCAATCTATCCCATGCCGTTTGACGAAACTGTTGATTTTAGTGCTTTTGAATGCTGTACCGTTATCTGAAATAACCCTGTGGGGAACACCAAAGCGGTAGACAATTTGGGTTTTGAAAAACTGAAGAACATGATGTCTTGTGACTTCCTTCAACCAGCATCGCCTCTGCCCATTTTGAAAAGTAGTCTGTCGCTGCTAGTATGAACCGGTGTCCTTTAGATGACGGAGGGTCTATCGGACCCACTATATCTGTGCCCCAACACTCGAATGGCCACGACGCAATCGTCGGGTGTAACACATTCGGCGGTTGATGCAAGACCACTCCGTGCACCTGACACTGATGGCAGCTTCTGGCAATTTCCATGCAGTCATCCATCATTGATGGCCAATAGTACCCAATTCTTTTGATCTTCATTTTCATTTTCGGACCTGACTGGTGGGCACCACATAGTCCTGCATGTACTTCCTTGACGATATTCTGCGCTTCTGCCTCACTTAGACATCTTAACCACATATGGTCAAAGGATCTTTTGTATAACACATTGTCAACTAGGGTGTATGACAATGCCCTCCTCTTAATCTGATGTGCTGTTGATCTGTCTTTTGGCAGTGTCCCGGTCTGCAGGTATTCGACAAATGATCGACGCCAATCGTTCTCATCTTCAGCTACTGCAGCAACTGTGTTCTCACTTCCCTGCTTATGCACGGTATCCATGTCGATTTGAGATAGGACTTGACACCCCTGTATCGTAACGTTGATAGAATCTTCCGGCGGGCATGCAAACTCCTTAGCTAATTTGGCTAAAGCATCTGCATGAGAATTGTCACCTCGGGGAATTCTATACAATGTCACATTGGGAATCTGTTCTAACAACTTCATCGTGTAGCGGTGGTATTGTTCTAGCCTGGGTTTCAAGATCTTGTATTGTCCGGCTACCTGTTGGATAACGAGTTGAGAATCTCCGTAGATAGCAAGGTCCGTTATTTCCATTAAAATTGCTAACCCTAATCCTGTTATTAAGGCCTCATATTCTGCTTCGTTGTTTGTACACGGCTCAGTCAAGTGGTAAGAGTATCTTAACATCCCTCGATCTGGTGTAATGAAAATTAGGCCAATTCCTGCTCTGCCGGGAATTATTGTTTGCGAATCTTTATCTCTACTGGCTGACGAAGCTCCGTCGAAGTACATCTCCCAACGTTGAGCATTGGGATGTCCTACGTTCATTACTTGTTCGTCAGGCAAGTCATCGTTGAGGGGAGAATCAGCTGGCAACGGGTGTGCTGCGAGAAAGTCCGCTAAAATTTGTCCTTTGACGGCGCGAAAAGTACGAAAGTTATATCGAATTGCAACAGTATCATTGACCATCGCGCCAATCTACCAGAAAGGGTCGGTCGGGTCATCAAATATTGCAACGGATTAACTTTCGAGATTAGGTTGACCTTATGAGCTAGCATATAGTGTCTAAGCTTTTGGGCAGCGAAAATTAAAGCTAGACAATGCTTCTCAATTGGAGGATACTTTACCTCCACGGGTATTAGACGACGACTAAGGTAGTAAAGGGCATTTTCTTTACCCTCTTCATTGACTCGAGCTAGCAGGGCTCGAGGAGTCGTCTAAAGCCGCGGTATAAAGTATCAACGGTCGGCTCGAGACTGAGTCGCTAAAACGGGATGTGTTATTAAGTATTGTTTAATACTTTCAGAGCCTGTTGACATTTTTCGTCCCAAGTAAACTTGGCATCTTTTTTTATTAACGCGGAAAAGTGGCGACATCGTCTCGACAGATTAGATATAAAGCGTCGTAGATATGTCAATTTCCCTTGAAAGGATCGCAATTGCTTCAAGGTTTTAGGGGGTGACATTTCCAAGATGGCTTTAATCTTCTCTGGATCGATTTCAATTCCCCGGTGTCGGACAACAAATCCTAAAAATTTTCCTGAGGTGACACCGAAGGCGCACTTTAAGGGGTTCATTTTAAGATTAAATTGTCGCAACCGTTAAAAGACAATCCTCAAATCGTACAAGTGGTCTTCCTTCTGTTTGCTTTTGATGACCAAATCATCCACGTAACATTCAACTTGGTTATGGATAAGGTCGTCAAAAATCCTTGTCATGGCTCGTTGGTATGTTGCTCCAGCATTTTTTAGTCCAAACGGCATTACTGTGTAGCAATAAATTCCGATCGGTGTCCTGAAAGCGATAAGTGTCGCGTCTTCTGGTGCCATCTTAATCTGATTATATCCTGAAGATCCATCCATGAATGAGAAAATTTCGTGTGAAGATGCGATGTCCACCATTAGTTCGGGATGGGTAATGGGAATTCGTCCTTCGGGCAAGCCTTGTTTAAATCTCTGAAGTCGACACAAATTCGAACTTGTCCATTTTTCTTTCTAACTGGCACAATATTAGCCAACCATGTTGGGTATTGTTCTTCTCTTACAAAATTGGCATCTATTAACTTCTTCACTTCGTAGATGACTTGTTGCTCTATTTCAAGACGCATCCTTCGGGGGGCTTGCTTAACGGGGTCATGGTCGGGTCTACTCCAAGTGTGTGGACCGCGACCTCCGGTGCTAACCCGGGCATCTCGTCGTAGCTCCATGCGAAACAATCTCTGAATTCTGACAATAGTTTGATTAACTCTGAAGACTCTTCATCGCTTAGCAGTGAGCTAATGAAAGTAGGTCTAGGGGCGTCTTCAGTCCCTAGATTGATCTCCTTCGATTCATCAACTGTAGATTTGATTTCCTCCTCAAACTCCGGCGGGGCATCCTCTATTTGAGATTCTTCTGAATCCTCTTCCGCTTCAAGGCAGTTTTCCTCTAACTGGCTAGTAACGACCAAGCAAAATTCGGTGTTATAGACCGGCCCTACCGTGCCGAATCCAACGCCCTCTTTCAATTTAGAGGCTCGATTTTTATTATTCCACAATTCCTCGAAGAGGTGCATCCTTTCTTTTGATAATTTACCAGGTACAAAACCACGCTGAATTAATCTTTGCACATAAGGAGAGTAATAATCAAGAGGCAATTCCATTAATTCATTAAAAGTATTTTCTTCCAATTTTACATTGTTTTCAGAACTGGAAGAAGAAGAACCACGGTAAAACTTTATCGGCTTCATGCCAACACTCTGTACTTCCTTAATCTCCAACCCCTCAACTTTATTGGAATGAATCGGGGTTAAGGCTATGGCTTGTACATAGTGGCTGATACGGTCATACATTGATTCATATTCTTTTTTCTTTTCTTCTTCCAAGGAAATCTCAAACTGAGGTATCTTTTGATTTCTTGTTCTCGCTATTTTTGTTGTCTTTTCTTCCTCGGAGCTGTCTTCCAAGTCAATGTTGATGATCGGATCTCTCCGTTCAACAATCTTGTTAACTCTTCCTCGCCCTCGTCCCCGGCCTTGATCTCGGACACGAGGGCCAAAAGAGCTGCCACCATTTCGCTGTGAAGGAGTGATGGGAGATCGTTGAATCGGAGCCGGCTGGCCTCGTTCTTGCAATTCTTTTGACTCTTCAAATTTCTTTGGAATGACGTCTCTGGAGAAAACTGTCTTCTTTGGTGGCGCGTAGGTTGTAGATCTCATGTACTGCAAAAGGTTGTAGATCTCATGTACTGCAAAAGGTCTATCTCATGTACTGCAAAAGGTTGTAGATCTCCCTTGGTGCACCGTTCCTGACCTCCTTCATAGTATTTTATGCACTGGTGTAGGGTAGATGGAACCATTTTGTATTCATGGATCCAGGGTCGACCCAGTAGGGCATTGAACGAAGTCTCTGAACCTATGACGTGGAATTTTGCGGTCGTTACTAGTTCATCAATTCTCAGTGATAGTGTTATCGATCCGAGAGCCCTTTCTCCTTTTTGGTTGAAGCCTCTTAACATCATTTTGTCAGTAGAAAGCCTGCGGGTATCGATGTCTAAGTAGGCTAACGTCCGTAGATTCATTATGTTAATTGATGCTCCCGGATCAACCAATACCCCGGAGAGTGTGAATGCTGTCGATGTTCACGGAAATATATAGGGGTCGGTTGTGGTCGGTACATCCAAGCAACAAGTCATCATCCGTGAAAGTGATACCGGGCATCGTTCCTTTAACGAACAAACCTCGTCTGCGAGGCTGTCGGCCGAATGAGCTAAGCAAATCTGCGGGTCGAGCAAAGCCTTAACCGGAGCCTCTCTCATCTCTTTTGACGAGTATCGGGCGTCGAGGATGCTTAGTTTGGCTGGCAACTTTCGTAGATGGGCTAGAACGTTATATTCCACTTTGTTATTCGAGCTCCCCGATTCCTCTTGAACATGTGTCTCTTCCGTTGGTGGGGTTGGTTCTGCAGAGGTAGGTGTTTGTTTTTCCTTTACTGTTGGACCCGTTGTTGGGGGTAACACCTTTCCTCTTCTCAAATACACCTCCGTTATTTCTTCCGCCATTTGGGTTGGACCCAGAGGATTATCTTACGGAGTCTTGATCAGCTCTTCCGGTGTTATCTACGAATGCGAAAACTCTAATTCAATCGTAATCGACGTTCCTTGAAATTCAAAAACGGCGCTTCGCTATCCGAACTCGTCGTATTCCGTGTTGTTAATATCTTCTTTGGTCATGTTAATAAGTTCATCGAATTTTGTACGATTTGAGGATCGTCGAGGAAATTGAAATTCGTATTAGATTGGTTGTTAGTTATGCGATTATCGAAATAGTAAAAACGTAGTCAAAATTAGAATTCTCCGCATTACGTGATCCTGGAGGGACAAAGAAATCATACCGGTGAATGGTTCGAGGAATTTCTCCCTCGAATGCGAAGCAACCAACCGTGAAAAGCAGCCACTAGTCTACTCTTCGCGCTATCATCCTTTACATCTTTGACACTTTCATCCTTTATCTCCTCGCGGTGATGACTTTCCGAGTGTGCATGACGCAGTGCTGGCCAAGTGGTCGTAGGCTACGAGCGGAGGCTTGTGTTGAGGCCGCATGTATCCGCTCCGAGTTTTACGAGATGATCTAGTCCGGATCGTGTTCCGTCTAGCTTCGTTACATAGGGGTCGATCGAAACTATGGGCCCGATCGAAATCACATTGACCGAACATTTTTCAGGTTCTTTCAAATATTCCTTTGGAATTGTGATATTCCCATGCCTGTAGTTCCTCTCAAGCCAACCTTTGAAACTGAAGCAATCCTCTATCGTGTGTCCGGACATTCTGTGGTATGGGCAGTACGTGGGGTGATCCGTCTTATCGACCTCATCCGGTTTCTTTGGCTCGGCAACCTCGAACTCGAGCTTCGATCAAATTTCGAACATCTTTCCCACTCGCCTCATCCTCGAAGGAGTAAACTCGTTCGGTCCGTCGGCCATGGTCGGACCACCGCCCTCTCGTCCGTGCGGTAAGTTCCTTGCCGAGTACCGTGGCCGATGGTACTGCTTGGTTGTCTTGCTTGCCAACTCGTTGGGTGTGTTGTTGACGTTGGTATGTTTGTCGAGGTTGTTCGACCTCGAATCCGCATCGTCGCTTACCTTTATCAACTCGCTGCCATCGTTCCGCATCTCTTCTCGAATGTCTTTACTGGCTTTGGCTTATCAGCTTTCTCCAGGAATCCGAGTTGCTTAGCCTCCTCTTGCAGGCTCGCAGCTTTACTAAGTAGCTTTTCAAAAGTTTTGATTGTAAATCCTTTGAGTAGAAAAGCTACTGGACCATGAATGCTCTTGAGTAAGATCTCAATCGCATGTTGTTCCTGCAATTGTGGCTCGCATTTCATACTTAGATTCCTCCACCGTAGAATGTACTCCACTAGAGTTTCTGTCGGCTTCTGTCTTTCTACTACAAGATCACCCACGGTGATATGGTGCTGAGCTCCAGCAAACCTCTTAACGAACATGTTCTTCAGTTATGTGAATGTCTTTATTGACCCATTCGGTAATTCTGCATACCAATCGAATGCAACCCCGGAGAGATCGCTCACAACCGGCGAAATAATAGTGCTTCACTACCCCAGCGTTGCGAGCAACTTGCCGGAAGTGTGCAACATGCCGACGAGGTTTCCTGTTCCATCGAACGTTTGAAGGTAGGTGGCACGAAGCCTTTCGGGTAGAGCATCTGCATCGAATTCCTCCGGATATGGTCTACCCTTTGGAATCAATGCTCCTCCTTTGGATTGGGCTAAGGCCTCCTTTACTTGTTGTTCAACCATTTGTTCGATGTCCTTTTCCAGGTATAGTGTTTTGAGTTGAACCATTTATTTCATCTGCGACATGAATGGTCTCCGGCCGGTTTATTCTGGAGAGGTCGCTCTCGGAGATTGAGGTTGATTCCGAAATGAGGCTATAACGGCCGCCATCTCCTCCATCCTTTTCTCCATGCGGATGATAAGCTCATCCCTCTGTCGGATGGCCCTTTGTGACTCATCCTCGGCGTTCTCCTCGGTAGGCAAAGGAGCACCGCGCGATGACGCATTGGCTCTAGTCTCAACCATAAAAATCTCTGCAAAATCTTCATCCATATGAAATGACAAATCGTGTTCTTCATCCTTGATGCTTCCACTTTGTTCTTTTGACAGTTCAGCGATGTCTGCCCTGAGCTCCTCTAATCTTTCCTCAATTGACTTCCCTTTAATGATCTTAAGATCGACTGGGGACTGTTGTTGTACACCTTCCATCAACACCGATTTCGGCGTGGCCGGAACACTAATGATTGGAGCATCGGACTTGGAATCCTTTGCGGGGAGACGACTTTTGATCCTCGTTGAGGCACCAATCCAGGCGACCTTAGACTACACAACTTCTCCTTCGGAACCAAGGCCGGGAGACTAGACGTCTCTTTGGGGGCCTCGGCTCTCCCTGGATAAATCGTGGTCACTAATACGCGGTCCGGATGCGAGTAACTAGTGATCCTTTGTGGGAATCTCCCCTCGTGGCGGCAAGCCGTGTTCTCGGACCCGGCCGAGACCGAATCGGTCGGCGCTCCGTAGGTTTCCGAGAGGCGACGAGCAGAAGAATCGTATGGTTAGCACCAGTATCTACACGTTCTCCCAGACGAAGCTTAAAGGGAATACGAGACTGCGGTGCTCTTCCTTCCTGGGTAGATCCATGAAATTGGCTAGCGGTTTCATTCTTTTTCAAAATTTCTGCTCGGACTCGGGGCGACACAGCACACCCCATCCTTCTTATTATCTCAGCAACGGAGCAACGCTCCTCTCGAGCCAATTTTTCAAACACCCAACGAACGTGAGGTAGGGGCTCGAGCCTCTTTCTCTTTTCAACCTGACGACGAGGCGAGGGCGGTAATTTAGCAGCAACCTTGTGAGCACTCTCTTCTCCAAGAGCGGCAGACAATGGGTGAAACCTGCTTCCTCTAAGGAGAGGTGCGGTCTCAGCCCATCCAATTTCTTCTTGCTGAGGAATCTCTGCAGTCGGAACAGTTTTCAAGGTGTTTGCCCATTTGGCCTTTAAGATCTTGCGATTTCTATTCCTTCGTTGCGTTCGGGTAAGCTTACCGGACTTCGAGCTAGATCCAATCTCAAACACAGATGGTAACGGGGTAAGGGCATGAGCTGACTTGTCCTCATATAAGATTCCCTTTCCTTTCGACATCGGCAGAGCAGCAGGCGTGGTGGTAGTAAGTCCAAGGGGAGTAGATGAAGCTTTAGCAGTAACAGGAGCAGCAGACTTCATGGGGGCAGCGGTGACCTTCGCCTTCTTGAGGGAAGGGAAGTCTCGGTCACAGTTCAAGTTGAATTCAGCGGACGGCTCCTGAACATCTGGGCCAGCTACTTTCTTTACGAAGAACGGGATCTTTCCAAGTGTACCTTCAAATTCGTCAAAACCGGATCCAAATTTAATCTTGGACTCCACCTGGCGGGCATCCCCGCTGGTAAGCGAGTCGCACGAGAATATCAAAGTTGGGGACGACATCTTTCTTTCCTGGCAGTTGAAAAAAGATTGTTGAACGTTAGAGGAATCCCACACTCAATCTCTGGGTAAAAATTACTTTATTGCAAGCACAAAAGTTGACGAAATTGTCAAACTGGGCGTTTCTTTCGAAACTTATCCAAATGATTTTGAATTAAATTTGTTTTCGTTGTTGCTTTTACTGTGAATGTTCTATTTTGGTATGAAGTCACAAAGTTTGATATTACCGAGGAAATTTTCAGGGAGATAATTTCACGTGATTTGTAAAAAGAACAAGTCAAACTTGGGGAAGAGGTGAAGCGACCAAGAGGTAAAGGACCCAATCCAAAATTAGAAAGGACTCATTCCACACCGAACGTACTCCTATTCTAACCTATCACACCTATTGGGGGTCCACCCTACTAAACCCTAAGGATTCCCGAACCTCCTGCTTAAGGATGATTAAACAGGCGGTTCCTGGAATCCAAGAAGAGTTGACTATACTGGCTCAAGGAAGAAATGGGCACAATATGTCAACAGAAGAACAACAGTCTGGCCCACGAGGGACATGGGCACACTGCCGATGTATGAAGACAAAACCTCCTGATCAAAATGGAGAGAGGAACTAGTCCCCAGCGGAGTCGCCAGAATTTGTCGGCCAACATTTTTTTTTTGCTTTGATTTTGAAAGAATATAAAATTTAGTGATTTAGTTTAATATAAAAATGTATATAATTTTTGAAAATAGTTTTGAAAGTAGTTTAATTTTGAAAAATGAGACCTCCTGGATCTCATTTGTCCAGTAATTTGCATAATCGTGCCTGATGTCACAAATGATACACGTTCTCGAAAGAGTAATGTATCTTGCGACGATGACCCAATCATACGAATTAAGAACTCGTGACATCCGTTCGATCCGCGAACCTTTATGTGTGACCGATGAGTTCCCTACCTAATAGAAAGACTTAGGTAGGGTTTATTTTACCAGGTTCCAAGCTCCCTTATGAGTGCAGCCCTATAGTTAATTACATCCCAAATGACGGTGTCACTGAGAAAACTCTCGATAATGATCGGTGGTTTTGTCTTCAGAATTCACGGGTTTAGGTTTTCACGGTAGGACGTGGAAAGCAAGTGGGAGTGGCTCAAATAGGAACAGTTATTTCCGGAGTCCAAAGAAAGAAAAGGTAGGGATGTCACGGATCTAAGCGCAAACCCCAGATGACTTCCAACTATCCTATGATGCGGTCGCGTTTTGGAGAAGATATTATTTAATTGTTTAATCTCGCCAATTTTATTATTTCGGACTTACACTCGCATAATACCCAATCATGCAAATAACATGCAGAGATATGAGGGTTTACGTCGTACCGTACGACAACCTCGGAACCTAAAGCGAGTTAGGACTTACGCTGTGCAACACGGTAGCACAGAAGCCTAAAAAGAAGAGTGAGGGTTTACGTCGCGCTGGGCGAGCTACCTCGAAGTCCTATAAGTTGTTATTTAAACTGGAAGAGTTTTGTCAAGAAGATCTTCGTCGCTCGATCCAAGCTCCTTGGCATGTTATTGTAGAATGTCGATCACATCCTCTTGTGGTTTGCTCCATGCTCCTTGCTGAAGTAGCAACCCTAATGTCTAAGGTTCAAACAGTTTTGTCAAGTGTGTTCCAATGTTTCAGGTTTTGTTGCCAAAGTTTTGATTTTTGTTTTGTTCCTTTTGTTTTGGTTTTAGTCTCAGTTCAGGTTTTGCGTACGGAATAGACAATTACGTGTATACGAAAAATACTTGAAAAGTAAATTGCGAGTGAAGTAGACTTCAAGAAAGTAAATCGCAGATAAATAAACCGTAAAAGCGTACACTGGCATTTCTTACCGATGCATGACTAGTATCGCGAGCTTCGTATGATTTGCGAGTGGATTTAAATTAACTTGCGGAAAAAGTAAACGAAGCGATAAACCCGATACAAAAGTCGGAAAATAAAGAAAACAAGTCGTAGAAATCGTAGGCAAAACTCGTAGTCACATATGAAAGATCAAGACCGAGTATAAGACATTGGAAAAGGTGGGGCTCGAAGATCTGGATCAGTGTCTTATCCGACCTCGGATAAGAAGTCACGACCCGACGATCTAAGGAGGGTAGTCTTAACCCAATCCAAGTGACTAACCATGGACCTTTATATATTTTATAAGAAAAATTCTCTGATTTTCATGCAAAAGTTGTTGTTTAAGTTTTTTTTATGCAGAGTTCTTTTTTTTTAACAAGCAAAAGAGATTTTTGTTTTATTTATTTTATTTCTTTTTTTTGTAAAATAATAGTCCACAGGCTAGTCACTCTAATCGTGCTAGGACTACTGACGACCTAAGATCGTCGGTGAAACGATCTCACCAGGGTCGGCGAACAGTATCATTGGTCATTTCCTCTCCCTTATCAAGGTCCTCGAGGAAGAGATACTATTCTAATTATCCCTCGAATCCCTCGTATCCCTCGTATAAGCACACATAAGCATTATCATCATCGCCCTCGCCACCTGAGACCTCGGACTCACACCCGATCCGATGATCCATATGCGTGCAAAATAAACGTCCCCACTGCGGTGAGGATTCGAGCGTAATGTCTAAGCTCAAATCCCGTGCATCGGGTTTCAATATCAGTTAAGCTCATTTTAGTGAATTCAACATTTGATTTAGCTAAGCGAAGGGTGAACCATGCCTCGGTGCGTCCTCGTGTCTAGTGTCTCGAACGACTTCGTGAATTAGGGTCGAGTGCCTGGGCTTCACCGCGTATTCGAGGATTAGGTTAATGGGTTCTTACTACGGGAGTGCTCTCGAGGTCTCAGGAGGCCTATGCTTCGTGAGTTAGGTGGGTGACTCTCACCTACAGCGTGTGCTCCTGAGGTTCAGGAGGCCCATGCTCGAGGATTAGGTGGATGGGCTCTCACCTAGGGTGCGCTTCCTAACTCTAGTGAAGCCTATGCTCGAGGATTAGGTGGATGGGTTCTCACCTGACGGTGTGCTCCTAACTCTGGAGCTCTACGCCGAGGATTAGGTGGATAGGCTCTCACCTGGGTGTGCTCCTACGGTCTGTGAAGCTTCTTACGTCATGGGTTAAGTAAAGCGGCTTCACATAAGCGTGTGCACCTAAATCCAAGGATCCTACACTTTGACTCGTGCCTGAAGTGATTAAGAGTGTTTTACCCTTCCTCAAGCTAAATCAGAAATCCCCCTTTTTTTGACTTAACCGTTAAAATAAAAGAAACAAAACAAAAGAAAGAAGACCGACTCAAAATAACAACATTTAAAGTTTCCATCAACATGTAAATCAATGATTAAATGATGCTTAAAATCTTCATGAAATAAGTTCTCAAACAACACTTTCAAGTTCAAAACAAGTAATTTCAAAATATCTCAAACAACCACTTCGAAATGCTTTAAACAACCACAAAGAAATTCAAATACTCCAAATAACACTTTTAAAGCTCCAAAACAGTAATTTTAAGTCTCTAAACAACCATTTAAAAGAACCCCAAATGATACTTTTATGTTAAAAAAATGCTTAAGACTAGCCCAAATCAATCAACAAAAAGGCTCCAAAATGGTGCATTTAAAGGTCCCGAGACTGTAGTAAAGTAAGCCCTAAACAGTTCCAAAACATCCCAAAACAAGGTGTTTTTAAATGCTCCGAGACTGAGGCAAAACCGGCCCAAACCAGCAAAAAAAAAAAAAAAAAAAAAAAACTGTGACAAAACCTCTCTAAAAGGGTACAAAATAAAAAAAAGAATGCAGCGAAACCAGCTAAACCAATCCCAAATCAGTGACAAAACTTTCATAATCAGGTACATTTAAAGCTCTAAAAACTGCAACAAAACCGGCCTAACCAGCACTTTAAATGAGGCTCCAAGCCCCTCTAAAATTAGTAATGGATCACCATCCGAATGACATATAGAGCTTCTAAAATCAGCTAGTAAGTTAGCCCTTTAATCACAGGTAAAGTGATAAATCCACAAGGGGTTAAAGCTCATAGTGTTATATGTGAAAATTCTCAAGAAATTATTTGCTGCATATGTAAATTCACTATTAAAGGGTGAGAGGAGCAAAGCATAGTTTTGTGAGGCCAGACATTCTTTCTCTAGTAATATTGATACAGTAAAAAAAAAATTTCATAAGATATTAATCCTCCAGATATTTGCATTTTTTTTTTTTTGACTAAATCATAAATCCGATTAACATGATTGAGTGATAAGTGTTTGGAGATCTCCAGAAAAAAAAAACAATCCCTAAAAGAAAGCTTCAAGAGAATTACTGGAGCATGCTAAAGTATCAATCATTCTTAACAATTATCGCATGATGCTTTGTATCATGGGATAAAAAGCATTTCCAAGGTCAGATTAACAACATAGATTTTTCAGAAATCCACAATGACACCAAAACAGGCAGAGAAAATCATCACAACGACTTTGTTAGACATTAAAGAGAGCATGTAGATGGCTAATCGAGAAGAGGAGTTCATGAGAAGAATCCAAATAAAAGAAAGTGAAGTCCTTTCAAACCTTTGGGAAGAACGGGGCCGAAAAGAAAAGGAGAAGTGCGGAAATTTTGGCTCCGTTCGCTTCGACCTCGTCATCGCCTCCTTGCTAGCTCGTTCGTAATCGTATCGTGAAGGGTAGGTCACAGAGGCGATGGTTTCGGGCGAAGCAGTTGCTGAGTCGTGCGAGAGGGGGGAGACCTTCGCTGCGGGAGACGTCGAGCAGGCGCGAGGCTTTCTGTCGGAGAGCAGGGACGCGGGCTTCGGTTGCGCGAGAGAGAGGGCGAGGCGAGCAGGCGTCGAGCGTGAGGAGCGGGGAGCAGGCGAAGCAAGCGTGGTCGTGCAGACGCAGGCTCTCCGTGCGGTGAGGAAGAGGCGAGCAGGAGAGCGAGGCGCAGGACGCAGGCTCGAGCAGCGATGGATTTCGGTGCGGTGCAAAGGAGAGGCCAGCGAGGGAGGGAGGATTTGAGGCGCAGGCGAGCGGCTTCTGCGTGGAAGAGGCGAGCGGGATCCAGAGAGCGTCGAGCAGGGAGGACTCACGGTGCTGAGGAGCTAATATCGAATCCCTGTAATAAACGCCTCCCTCTCGTTCCTATAGCCGCGCCCTTTCGTCGTTGAGCGCCAAATTAATTGTTTTCCATACAGAAAGGATGATTATTTGGAAAAGATTAATTTCAAATATACCCTAATTAATGTCAAATTAATTGATTTATTTGAAATTCGAAATTTGAATTTTAAAATCAAATGGCTGAGGTGTGCAGCCTAATTCGGACCCGAATTAAACCTGAGTCGAGCCCGGATCCGCATCCCGCAAATAAAAAAAATGTGCATCGATTTTCGTGCCGTTCGCGCGAGCGTGGAATCACAGCAATATGGGTATCCTTCCTAGCTAAAATCGACGTCCCGGACGCATCCGTGTGGTCCGTTTCGTCATCCGGGATCGTCCGAACAAGTTCGCCAACGATCGGGCTAAAAAGTGTCAAATTATGGTGTGCGCGAATTCGAACGTCATTGGGGCTTACTGCGAGGCCGTCCGATCCTATGGGAACTCATTTTCGAGCCCTCTACACGTTAGTCCTAGCCGCTCGCAACAAAGAAGTCGAGTCGTCGGGACTACTCTATGCGAGTGCCTACAAAACGGTCTGAAGTCGACTCGAAGCTCTATGTGAGGTGGGCTCCATGACTAGTCCGCTAGGATGGTCAGTACGGAACTCTTAAGGCTAGATCTTAGGGCCTAGGAGGAATAGCCTAAGACCTCACTAAAATGAGGTCAACACCGGTATCAGTCAATTTCTTCTAATAGGGGGTTGCATATAGATTTGTACAAATTGAACGTTGTAAGGATCATTTTCATTATTATATTTTTAATAAAATCTAGATGTCGATATGAATTTCTTATTGTTATGCAATGCCTTTAGCCATATATCTGTGATAACCTGTATAAAGACAAACTAGATGTAGAGGAGCTTAGTTCAGGCATGAAGCAAATGCAGATTTTTGTAGTTTTAATATGAAATGAATAGACTTAGAGGTAAGATCTTGCCTGCATCAATATATATATATAACTTGAATAACATATTCATACTAATATTCATGCTAACTAAAATTTACTGTGGATATTAGCCTTATTGTAGCAACATGGGAGAATGCACTATCCTTTGTGAAATAAATGTGAAAATGGCAATTCGGTTTAGTTTATTTTTTTTTTTTTGAGTTGGTCTCAGTAGGTATCATTATAACTTCAAAGAATTTTCATATTAGTGTTATTCATCGGTTTTGAACAGTGAAGTAAATGCTCTAAATGCGGTGTTTTTATTAGGCTTCTATGTCATTTTACATGCTTCTTATGTGCAAGATGAATTTGTTGAATCTTTACAACAAATGTTATGTTTAATTACATTTTTATATGGTATTTGAAAATGAATGGGGTAATTTTATATTCAAAGCTAGTTGTGCCGTAAATTAATAAATTTAGATCTCTATTTTATTCGAATAGATGGTTTGGTCAAATTTAACTTCGACCATTTGATGATCCGGTTAGGAGAGTAGATATTTTAGATTCGACTAATGGTAAGAAATGAAGATGTAGACTTAAAAAGATTTGAGCTTGTTGTATAAAAAATGATCTTAATTTATTAGAATTAGATGAAAATATGCATTCGATAGGACACAATGAAAAAGAATTCTTATAGCGGACCCCACTTAGTGGGATACAGGCTTGTTGTTGTTGTTGTTTTTGCTGTTGTCTATTCTATTCAAACGCAGAGAAAAATCCATCCATACAACTCTATACACTGCAGTGCTAGCAGCCTCAATATGTTGTATAGCATAAAAAACTTTATAAGACAGTTTTTAACCACACATTGTATTATTTGATCAATCTCTTCATCTTATACATATTAACATTTAGCCTTTGTGAGGAATTTGGTTGATATCTTTAATCCATGGCAATAGATAATTTTTAAAATTCTGCTGCTTAGTAGCACATTTCTTTTTTCCAGTTGAATATACAACGGTTCCCTTTTTTGATTACTGGCTGTTTGGATAATTAAGCTTTGTTGTTAAAATATGGTGTCTTAATTGTGCGGATAACATTTTTATTTAAATTTTGAGAGCTTTGAATTTGAACACAATGGATAGTTGATGATTAGACCGAATTGTACCTCTAGTTGTAAACATATTGTACGTAAACATTAAAACAGTTGTTCATACGGAGAAGGTGAAGCTAAGAGTATGTTTGGCATTTTGTTTCTTGTTTTTATTTTTATTTTATCTTTTGTTTTTAAAAATATATTTGGTTGGTATAATTTTTATAGGTTATTATTTGTTTAAAAATGAATCAATTTGTTTTTAAAAAGGCTCAAAGCGCCTAAAAATATTTTAATTGATTTTAAAGATATATAGCTCACTTAGACCTGTTCAAATTTAATTCAGAACATAAGCAAAACAAAAAGTTCTGGTTTATACTTCATGCAAACTTATGGGAATTGTTCACCCATTTTGATTTTGAAATGACTGCTTGGATTTTCATTCACTTCTTATGTATAACAGAATGTGATTGGGCTATTATCAATGTCATTTTGATGTTTTCTCAAGCATTTCAATAAATTGGTAGTCTATAATTATTTTTCCATTTCCACTATTTATTAGACTTAGTGCTATTATAGGTGACATTTCTTCATAAAGGATTTGATGAAACATGCCGGCTTGGACTTAATAGTGAAACTGAAAAGGTATATAATTGTCATATTGTTCTTTTGTTAATGCGACTTTTGGCTTTTGAAACATGTTTCATTGAATGTGATAATTTTTATACAAATAAACATTGTGGATGAACTTGGGTTTGCTATATCTGCACTTAACCTTGTGGAAGTACAAATCACATGTGCTTAAATAACTGCTCCTTGCATTGCCTAATAACAAGTAGGTCGTGAGAAATGTATCCCCTCTTGGTGAGACAGGAATGCTGGTTGTTGATTCCGTGGTAAGTTGAAGATATTTGATTTAGTTATGTTTGTTTTATGCTATTCATTGATTCTCTATCTACTTGATATTGTTCTATAATGAAGGTATGTTGTAGGTGCCTGGAGGCCCTGCATACAAAACCTTGGAGCCTGGTGATATTCTGATTTGCATAAATGGGGTGGTGAGTCTCTTTATACGGTTGTGTTGTATGTTTGACATTATCTATATGAGAAAAGCATACAAATTGTCCCGTGACTCCTTGTAGATGGTCATTTTGATTCTCCGAGTCTATAAAGTGTCTAATTAATCCCTAGATATTTTAATATTCGCTGAAATAGTCTCAACCGAGGACTATTTTAGCCCCTATTTAAAATCTCGGGGTTAATTTAGCACTTCTAACTCTGGGACTAAAATGGCGTTATTTAAACAGTGAGGGGCCTGTTTTGACACTTTATCTTCTCGTATTTATTGCATGCATCATCAATAAAGGCCATTTTAGATGGTTAAACAGCCAAATTCTGGATCTTCAGGCAGGCATATTGTGCTGGTATACGGAGATACATCATCTGATGTTCTTTTTCTTCCTCGTCATTAAAAAACATCTATTTTTTTGTTGGAACACTGACCTTCCCTTAGCCTCGTTTTTATTATATATGATTGAACCTTTTTGCTGTACTGGTTTTTCTTTAAAGGATTTATTAGAGGTCTTTCTTAACGCTAGTGTAATCGAAGTTGAAGGCAATCATTTCTTATTATGAGTTGACTTCTCTCGTCGCAAAGTTCAGTTCATGTATGATTTGTAATTATTTCTTGGACTCCTCTTTTTTTCTTTTAATATTCAGCTAGCTAGAGCACAAGCAGGTCTATTGCATTTTTAATTTTCAATTAGTATTAATTATTCTGTCGGACCTCATTTATAAGTATCTTAGCCTAAATCAAATTTCAAAGGTTATCTAAGAAGGGTTCGTTATGGTGCATCCTTTATAGCTAAAGAAACCTTCATTTGATGCTTGTTTTTTTATTACAAAGCTAATCAATTTTAAAAGGCTTGAAGCTATATAAATTCGTGCAGCTTATCATTGACCTTTATGATTTCCCTTTTACTTTTGAGCGCCAACCTTATGCTCTTTATGCATAAAACATAATGAAACCAACACATTCCTACCTGTGATGAGGCACATATTTCACTTAGAATGGATAAAAATTTTCGTTTCACCTTTTTTAAACCTCTAATGCTTTACACTTGTACAGGCATACGCTTTTAGTTTATTAATCTTTTTAAGTTTGTTAATGTTTGCATGTGTTACTTAAATATGTAAACCTTTCCTTGGCGGAGAAAAGGTAGATTTTTGAATCCTAAGCACTCTTTGAAGATGACTGAATGGTATGCTTTCATTTAAAATTTTTTCTTATATTTTCTTGGAACATCTATATGGGATATCCAATGTTTTGTTTAGCTTATAGGCCTTTAAAGTCTTTTTCTTATGTTAAATTCTGATTTAAGGATTATATTATTTTTCAGAAATGCTTTGCACGGTGATTGAAATCAGCCAAAACATAGTTTGATGCTCATTCATTGTTTTCCTATTAAATTGGATAAACTTGCAGGGAATACCATTTTGAGTTTCAACATCCATTTTAAGTATAATTAATATGCATTAATTGCATTCCTTATGAAATAAATATGACGCTCTTGCATGTTTCATTAAGTGTTTTTGATCATATGAGATTTAGAGAACAATATCATTTTGTAGCCATCAATGTCATTATTCAAACCGGGGCTTGGAATTAACCAAGGCGGGTACAGACGGTCGGACGGTGTGAATTAAATTTTCTATACTCGTCAACAATTTAAGAGATGAAATAGTCACTATAAATTAAATTAAAACCGTACAACTAAAAATTACTTCATTGATGGTTGTTTGCGTGTTCTAATAATGTTTTCTCGTCTATCACTCATCTTTTAATAATTTAATTAAACCTAAAAAGTTAGTTAAAACAATTGTGAGCTGAACGAGCTAGCGAATACTTATACTTCGAACTAAACAATACAAGAAAAGAAGTAATATATACGTACGCCACTTAAGCTTCTTTATAAATCAATATAAACATGCTTTTCAAATGAGTCTATATCATTATCATATCAATAGTATTTCATATCTACACAACCGACATAGGAGACAATCTAAAAAATGTGTCAATTAAAATATTTCAATATCAATATCATTTTCCAGTTACGTGTATGGGCATTAGTGTTCCCACACTAGTACTATTAAGGATGCTTCATCATAGCCAGTCATCCTCATACTAGCGGTCATCATGAACTTATGTATTTATTGCATTCAATTCAATATACTATAAAAAAATCTGAGTAAGTTGCAACAATATCCGTAACAACATGACCAATAAAGTAAATAATATCTCAATTAAATTAAAGCACACACAAATATCAACTGCAAACAAATTTGAGAATAAACGAATTATTATTATTGTTTAAAAGTACGCATCTCACCTCAATGATGCTTAATTCAATAAGATTTTGCCGCGATGTCGACTCTTCTAAAGTGGAAATTTAACATAAACATTGCATATAATTTAATATATTATTTTAACTATTAACTTATTATTATTATTATTATTTAACTATTAAATTTTTATTATTTTTTTATCCTTATTTTTCTATTCAATAAATGCGTATTTTATTATTATTGTTATTAAATTACTTTAATAAAAGTTTCCCTTACCTCTCAAACTACACGAGGGATCTCCCTTGCTGCACTAATCTTCCCTTCTCCTTCTGTTTGAACTTCTTCTCCCATATGCGATGGCCTTGCCTTTCTTCTTCATGCACGACAGTCCTTCCTCAACTCAACTCAGTTGTTGTTCGCGAAGCTCAATGAGGATGTGAGAGCTTCTCAATGCAAAACTATCTTCTTCTCCTCTGCTTGTCACCGAAACAGCCTCCTTAGCTCGACAGAGAAGCCGCTTTTTCCCTAATTCTTTTTTTGTCCTCGTCATTCGGATCTTGGTAAGTCGAACTGCATCTTAAATAGGTGAATTTGCCTCTCCGACTTCTTGACTTCTTCTCCCTGCCTCATTCGATTTCACGACTCCTCAATTCCTCTTCTTTAGTTTCACGATATTCTCAGTTCTTCTCCCCCTTCCATTATTTGGCTTGAGCCCTTCCATCCTCTTCCGTGATTTTATTTTTCCCCTCCCCTATGTACATAACCATTACAATCAAATATATGTAAGTTGTTACTAGTAAATATTTACTCTTTTCATTGTTGAAATAATGGTTTATCTAAATGTATTAAGTGTTAAGTTTTGTCACGGTCGATAATATTTTTGCGACGCATATGGGGATTGGTTCTTGCAGTAAAATTTTAGAAATCTTTTCACAGGATATTTTAGTTTTTTTTAACAATATTTTTATCATTTCTTTACATATATCAAGTTTCTTGCTCCATATTTTGCTTCAAGGCTACTTCTCAAGACCAAAATTATCTCTTCTCCATATAACCAAGTTTCCTCATACATAACTATAATAATCAGGCTGAATGTTTTGTTTGATGCTTTAAAGCTCAATTAGCATTTGTGAAACTTTCATCTACTTTGTTGTATGATTTTTTTATATCTCTAGCCTTTTCAAGGTGTCATTTTAAGTTACCTTAGAATGTGGTTAAGAGCTTTCATTATGTCTTCAACAAGCTTATTCATGCATTCACATACAATAGTAATAGGAAAGCCAATATAAGAATTATTGGGAGAGAAGTAGATGAGTTTTTCTACAAGGTATTGATAGTTACCTTTTTTTAGAGGGCCATGTTGTTTATGATGATTTTGATTTTTTTGGTAGATCCTTCAGTTTTTAGGTAGGGTTACATTCAATCATTCTTTTGTCTTAACGTAGATGATGAGTGTGGCTAACAAGTTTCATGTGGTTTTTAGTAAGATTGTTCATGTATTGGCCCAATAAAAGGACATGTTTTATATGGTGACAGATTTCTTTTGTTAGGCTTTTAGATTTTATGTAGCGTTACATCTAATTATTATTACATCTTAAAGACTATTGTGAATATACTTTGGGAAATAATAATACCGTGTACTTGATGGTAATCTTGTCAATGGACCTACTGTCAATGTACATCCACCATGAATTATGCATCTTGGGTAACATTAGAGCGGGGACAACACACAGGCTGCTACACTCTCTCCGACCAGCCCTCTTATGTTGAGATCATTTATTTGTCGCTGCAACTTCTCCTACTTCACAGGAGTCAATTTGTAGACTTACCAATTGGAGAACACTGATTCTGTTATGAGATCTATGGTGTACTGAATGTCCCTCAACAATGACAATCCTTCTGGAAGACTGTCGGTCATCAGATGTTGGATGTCTTGTAAAAGTGGCTGTAGTGGTGCTGGTTTCCCACTCTCCTCCATTGTTCCCTCTAGTAGGAGTAATGTCAGTGCCACTGGAACATCCCGAACTGACTGCATGAAGTTGACCCTTGGGACTAACGCTTCCTTTGTGTCGCCTATACCTCTCGCTTCCTTAACAAGTAGCAACATGATGTGTTTCCCAGCCTTTTTTAAAAGAGTAAGTATTCTTGAAGTTTTCGTATTGAGTCTTGCGTATGGATTTTCAAGGCCTCCCTATAACATGATCCATCGGAATCACATCGCACCGCACGATCCCCATTTAAAATTCAACCAAGCATTTTTGATCTACGCATATCTCGTTTCTCTTCTTCAACTAGTTAAGGTAGTAGGACTGTGGATGTTTTTGCGTTGCCAATCCCATTATCTTCACCATCAGCGTGGACTCCACATTTCATAACTCTTAGTCAGGTGGTCACCTATAGCTACCGCGACTGATAAATGTTCCTTGGGAGAATTAGCAAGATAGGATAAGGGAGTGAAAAGGCAGTGAGAGTTATGAAATGTGGTGTCCTATCTTGCTAACTTCTCCCGAGATACCTTTATCTGTTGTGGTAGCTGTAGGTGACCACCTGACTGATGGCTGCTGCATGAATGAAGATTATTGCTTGCTCTGATTTCACTGTTTCTACCTTCAATGATAAATTTTGAACATCTCCCAGTGACTAGTATGACAATAATTGCACAATATTGCTAATAGCGGGCTTCAGGCCCTTCAGATATCGGCTTATAGTGTGTTTTTCTGGCTCCATCAACTTACATTTCATTGACAATTGGTCGAACTGTGCTGTGAACTTTTTTATAAAAAAGTCTTTTTGCTGCAGGTGGTGGATTCTCAGAAACATGTCTTAGCAGTAATGAGGTGGAAGGTATTTCCTCTGCATTACTTTCTTCATTTTTCCCCCATTGTAATCTTACCATTGCCTTCTCTTTTTTTTGTTTCTGCAAATTTTCTCATCACAAAGAGGTACTCTTTTTTAGTTTGATAACTGCTAATTTCACATTCTTATCCTCCGACACCTTATATTAGAAGATTCGTTCAACATATTGCAACCAATTAATAAACTCATATGGATCCATGCCTCTATCAAGCTCTGATAGATAGATTTTGATGCTGAAGTCCCTTTGTCTTCCATGGCTTCGCTCCTCTCTTGCCCCCTTCTAATATTGAATTTTGATATGTCGTGGCCGGTATACCTCGTCCTGATATCTTCCATGTGGAACAAATTTAGATCCGTTTCCCCATCTCCTTTTCGACTCTCTAAATCATGGTCAAGGGTAATCTCCTCTTGGGTTCCATCGTTAATTTTCGCAAGCCTCTATTGAAGTCGACAGATCTCCCTCTATATCGATTCTCGGGTAGGTTTCGACACGTATCTCCGTGGTGGCATGATTAGGATTTGGGTTTGGAAGGGGTGATTGAGTATAACAAAGAAAAAATTTTGGTGGAGGGGTAAGGCAGATGCTTGGAAACCCTAGGATAGAACTAATGTTATGCTAGCTCTGATGTCAAATGATATCGAGGTAACCGAAAATAAGGAAATACTGTTATTATTGCTAGAATTCAGAAAGAAACACAACAAAGATTCATAAAACTGTAAATAAAATGACATGAATACAAACAAGACTCTAGGTCGAGGGTGAAGAGGATGGACTCCTGTTGGACAGCAGATGTGGGTGATTTGAGCGACAATAATAGCAAGTAAATGGAGGTAGGGGAGAGAATACGATAGTAGGTAGAATGGGTAGGGGGCCCTGACAGCATGGAAGGAGTAGGAAGGTCGAGTGACAATAAAACAGACGCAAAAGGATTTTCACGGTAGCTGGAAAGGCCTAGGTTGGGTTGGCGGCAGCAGGGGTGAGGCGTAGGCAAGCTGTACCACAACAGGGAAGTTCCAGGTGGGGTGAGCGACAGTATGGTGATGCGCAGGAAGTTAGATGGCAACAACGAGGGCTTCCGAAAGCTAGGTGACAACAAGGAAGAAGGATTATGACATGTGCTTGATGAGATAACCACCACCTCAAAGCAGGACACAGTCGTAGCATCTCCTGTCCTCGAATACATCCCTAACAAGGGAGAAGACGCTTGACGGCATAAACTCTGAAATCACAACAAAACGAAACTGAACCGTAAAGCACAAACAACCTATAAATAGAGAAAAAAGAAATAGGAAGAGGGGAAAGGGGACGGTGGCTCCCGCCCCTTGGAAAAAATAGAGCTATCCAGTAGGAGGCTGTGCTACAACCTCTGTTGAACCGGTTGGCCGGTTCAGCAAGCCAAGCCCCTCGACACAACCGCTCTCTGAGACTTCTTATTCTTCTTCCCTCTTCCTCCTATAATCTTAATTCTCTCATTTTTTCACCGATTTCCTGCTAATGGGCCTGACCAAAGCCACAAACCAATTACATAGTCTTCGACACAAGCTCGCTCCCTCTTCAACAATTGGAAATGAAAGTGCACCAATTTGTAACAAATGTTCAAATGGAAACATACAGAAAAGAATGAATGAATAACACACAAAAAAAAAGATTCTCTCTTACTGATTTCTTCCTGAAGCCTGGAATCGCAGCTGCGACTCTCTGTTGTGCGTGCAAATCGTGCTTGCTATAGGGGCCCGAGTTGTGGGAGCTTCAGTCGAGCGAAACCAAGATTAGGGGATAAGGAATGAGAGGAAATACGACATATAATATGGTCCTAAATCAATCCCATCCGTGTGATCGAATCATTTTACAACATGCTGACAAAAATGTGGAGTCGGTGGCTGCAGTGATGATGTGGGACAATAGGAATTTATTAGGATTTATCAAAGTTATTTAAAATTTTTAACTTCATAACTTTGTTCAAATTCTAAGGGATGAAAAATTTGGGGTTTACCTTAAATTTGCCAAAATTGTGTGTTACACAATCAAACAACATATAAATAGACGTAGGGTAAAGAGGAGTGAAACCTGCTTCAAATAGGAGGGGATGCTATGCTTGGAAGGACCGACTAGTCCCTTTCTTGCCCGGACCGAACTCTTCTAGGGCAGATGCGTGCTTCCTGTCGCGTCTAGGGCAAATGATGCCCCACATCACAAGAAATTCTAAATAGAAGAGTTCAAAGATGAAATAGGTAGTAAGTGAGGTAGATTATCCCTAACATGAAGGTTAAACTTGTTATTAAATGATTTGAAATTTATAGCTTTCTCATGCTTGCTTTAATATGTTGATTTTTGCTTTATACTCTTAAAAAAGTTTCAGCATACATAAAATTAGTTTATAAGCAGTATGTTCTTTTTTTACCTGTCATGTCGCTTGAGCAGTATCACCTAGTTCTTTGGGCATTGGACAGTCGGGTTACTTTTGGTGTTCTTAGTGCTTCTTACAACACTAAAAATATTATCATATCTTATTAATATCAATTCTTGTAAGGTATTTGTAGGCATTGTAGTAGTTTTAACATTTTCCTTTTCTGAGAATTTATTTATCTTAGTGCAGGTGGTTACACAGTTTCTTAAACTGGAGACATTACTTGATGACAAGGTTAGTAAGGAGATCGAGTTACAGATCGAAAGGGGCGGAGTCTCATTGGTGGTAAAATTAATGGTAAACTCAAGGTTTCCTTCAACTATATTTTTGATTAATGAACATTTGCCTATTCTTTTCTTTTCTTTGATCATTAGTGCTCTAAACGGGCCTAACATGTATGAATTGACCTTTTATTCACCTTGATTAATTAATTATTGAGCTGAAACTAATGGGCTCAAACTTAGTAAAAGAGTAAATATCTTACTTTCTTGACTCTTGTTGTCCATCCGAGCACAGCAATTTGATAACCATGGAATGCTTCGATAATAATTTTTTTTTATTTATGACTTCAATTATACAGAAAAAAACCTTTGTTTTTTTTAACATGATAAGGTCTTTTAAAAATCACATAAATATATATTTTCTATGATGTATTAAATATATTTTATGCTTTTTTAATAGTGAGATGCGTTGGTAAAGTAATACCTGTAAATGTAAATATGTTAAAATTTATGTATGTCTACTCATTTATAGTTCTGTATATTGAGAACTTATTGAGACAAAACAAAGTCTTCATGGTTCTTGTTTGCGGTTGACTCATTTAATGGACTGATAAAAATTGCTCAAGCTCGGCTGGCTTGCCTATTGAATGAGCAGAGCTTGAACAATTATTGAGTGGAATATGGGATGTTTGCAAAAACCTTTTTTTTTTTTTTGACAGTCCTATTAGCTATATCTACAAAAAATATGAGGTGCATGTTTATGATGCAATACACTTTTAAACTTTAAATTTATTAATTTTTCTGAATGTTTATGTTAGGTGGTGTTACCCTCTGACTTGTTCTGCTTTAGGTTGAGGATTTGCATTCCATAACTCCAAATTATTTCTTGGAGGTTAGTGGCGCTGTTTTACACCCGCTTTCCTATCAGCAGGTATGGTGCATACCTTAGTAGTTAGTGTTAAGTAACACTTTGTTTGGAGTTTTACTTGGACCTTGTTAATGCTATTGTGATTGTTATTTTTGACATGTGCAATAAAATTGTCTTTAGCACAATTTCAATCCATTCGTAGACATACTATCTAACAAGTGTATTCGTATGAATTGGCAATTCCAACAATTACTTGGTTTCTTTCTAAAAATGTTGGAACTAGAAACATGTATATTTATTTTTTGCAATATTTGAAAACTTTGAGTTGACAAATGGAACAGTACAAATTGCCTTCCCTTCTTTAGTGGGTTTTACTTATAATGTAGAAAAGATTGGGTATCATACAAGTCAAATAATTGAGTGATTTGCCCAATCAGATTTATCCAGGTGAGAAAAAATAATGATTTTCTTAAACTTTAAATATTCACAGCCTTACTAATTAGTTATACCTATATTTAACCATAATTTTCTAGTAATAATTGACACAGTAGTTAATAGATATTTTAGTACCTCACATTTTTATGTCCCTGTAAATTGGTGTCGTTTCTGGCAAATACTGTAATTTACCAAAAAGAAATTGATAATTTTATTGCATCATTGGCCTTGTAAATATGTTTGATCTAAAGGTTTTTGGCGATATGAAATATGAGTATCTAAAGTTTCCTCAAAGTGGAAATCAACTTAAATGCATTTTATTTGCTTATGCTTATGATAAACTGGATTAGCAATAATTTGATGCTAGTCATGCTGTCTGCATGCAGAGGAGTGGGATTATTCTACAGAATGCCAAGTTTAGATAGAGTCCATGAAGTTAGATAATCTGCTAACACATTGTAGATACCAAGTAGCATTCAAATTCACTAGATGATTTAAACATACATGGCTACTTTTCACTTTTCCTTTCGATAAAAAAAATCTCAAAGGAACATATACAGTTTGTAAATTATCACGACACCTGATCACATGCTGAAGAGCTTAAGTGGGAAAAATGAGCCACGATTTGGGTCCTTTATGAGATATTATTGAATAATTCTGGAATATAGCTAAATTTAAATGATAAGGATTTTGCATAGATTAATTTGTTGAATTGTGAAGTAAATATTTGATTGATTAATTGTCAAATGATTTAAGCAGCCTATGAATTGTCAGAATGTAGTGGGATTAAGGGTGCTTTTGGGAGAGCTTATTTGCAGCGGTGGCGTTTTAAAAAACGCCACCAATCGTTTTGAAAAAATGTTTAGGAGCGTTTCCAAATAAGTCGTTCTCAAATTTACATTAGACGTGAATCGCGGGTAAGACCACGCGATCCGCGTTCGATTCGAGCTAAAGACAACTCTCGCCCTCGTCTTCTCCTCTGCCTCTTCTCGCACGGATCTCTCGCGATCCCTTCTGTCCCGCGATGAAAATCACGATGGCGGATTGCTCGTTACAGAGACACCGAAACTCCCATCTTTCTCATCATTCCGACATTCAGTGGCCCACTCCATCGTTGGGCTGCTTGGATTGAATCCGCAACAGCCGAACCAGAGGTAGAAGCAGAGGAACAAGAGAAGGGCGAGATTTGAGGTGGCGGAAGCGGCGGCCACACCAGCGACACCAAGCCGTAGGTAAGTTACTTGGATGAGACTTGCCGGTAGGTTGACGGGGCAGTAATGGCGGCGCCGAAAGTGAGAGGGCATGTGATGCCCTGCGAATGGAGGAAGATGCGGATCGGGTGGATGAGGGAGAAGGAGAAGAGCTCTGGGAGAGAGAATAGGATGTAACTCTGCGCCAAAGCAATGATTTCCTGTTCCTGGCCAAGGAAAACAAGGATTTTTGATATATTTATCCAGAGAAACGAAATTGGTGTATAGGAGCAGAGCAAAAGGAGAATGGAGCGGTATAGTGTTAGGGAAAGAAGCTTATATCGGTTGGCTCCGAACTCTTGGCAACAGAGCGGCTCCATCCCAAGAGACAACCCAGAGAGAACAGAGTATCCTGTGATATTCGCAAAAGCAAGGAACATCTTAACAGATTAATCAGAACTTGGGCATAATTGTCATTTATCCACGAACAGATGTGATTCAACTGTTTTCCAAACGCTCAAACCAAACAGACAAACAGATTATCCGGATCAGCTGCTGATCAGCAGATTATCAGGATAATCTACTTATCCTGATAATCTGAATAATCTGCAGCTGCGCCAAACAGACCCTAAGTATGCGTTTGGGAGGGCTTATTCACAGCGGTTGCGTTTTGAAAAACGCCACCGTTCTTTTGGAAAAAAAACTTTTTAGAAGCGTTTTCAAAAACTCATTTTCTACTTTGTATTAGAAGCGAAACGCCAGCAGGAGGGCGCGGTCCGCGTTTATTTCGAGCGAAAGACGAAATTTGCCCTCGCTCTTGCTCTCTCTGCCCTGAGCGATCTCGACCTTCTCCTTCGCCTTCCTGTCAGACAGATTCGTTGACCCATTCGCCATCTCCCCATCTCCTCTCTTGCTCCTCTCACACTGCCGGAGAAAGGTTTCTCTTCACCTTGTGTTCCTTCACCGTCTTGTAGGAGGGCTTTCTTCTCTGCTGGAAAGGCGAAAGTTTGAATTCTGCCTTGGAACTCAGCGTGTACCATGACAGTGAGTTTTTTTGGGCTCTTTTGTTTTGTTATCTCTATTTATCATCCTTCTTTTGGTTTTGGATTGAGAAATGGGTTCTCGGGCATTAGAGCTGCCGTTCGTTGTCGTTTAAGGTGTCCTGATTGATGAATCCCTTGAATAAATTGGGAGATTATGGGAATTAGGCTTTGCTAATTTTATAATTTGAGTGTTCGTTCGTTCATTTCTCTCCTCTTTCTCTCCCCCTCTTTCTCTCCCTCTCCCTCTCCCTCTCCCTCTTCCTCTCCCTCTCCCCTTATCTCTCTGTTTTACATAGCCCAATCTGAACTCATTTGACCATGCATATATGCTTCTTTCACGTAGTTTGCAATTGTCTCAGTTTGAGACATCAAGAAGCATTCAATTGTTGTTTGTATGCTCTCCATCCTTGGAAATTCAATTGCTGTGTGTATTTTGATGAAGTAACCTCATGGAAACTACCATATAAATTATTGTGTCAAATCTCCATAGCTAAGGAAAGTGATCAGAGTTAACTGTATGGATTTTAATTTTGCGATGTATTGAAATTTGTTAATCATTTTATGCTAATCTGTTTATCTGATTGGTCATTTATCTAGAAAAATCTACAAATTAGTTGTTTTTCAAACGCACAAACCAAACAACTAAACAGTTTTTCCAAAACAGGGGCTGAACGGTCATTTATCTAGAATCAGCTGTTTTCCAAACACACAAACCAAATAGCCAGCCAGCTTATCAGGATAAGCTGCTAATCAGCAGATTAGTAGAATAAGCTGCTTATCTGGATAAGCTGCAGCTGCCCCAAACAGACCCTACGATGATTGCCTTCTTCACTGTGATACTTCTTTTACTTGTAAAGGAGTGCTAGCCTTAGAGTATTGTGGAGGCCTATAGATGTAATAAGATTTTATGCATGCTTATGATGGTTTAAGAAAGTATGAGGGACATTACTCTGAACCTTCAAATCTAAGATGTACACCAAGATTTTTCATTTGAAATGTGGCTAGAAGATAGTGTAGATGACTAATTACGGTCAATTATGTCCCATAATGACAATGTCATGAATATAAATCTGGAGAATAGCTATTGTATTGGAGGTGTTATAAAGAATTAATGATGGATCATACTGGAACTATTTACAAGAGAACTTTGGTAGGGTTGACTGGAAGTTATTAAAGAGCACACAAGTAGCCTGTTTTAGTATATATATGGAAGACTTTTGTCTGCTGGCTTTTGATTGAGAAGATGCAGGAATACTTTTTCTTGAGATTACTATGAAGAAAGACATTTTAAACATCCACTTGGTGAAGTGGCCATACTTGTGAAACAGTGATTGAGATAATCATTCACCCTGTGAATGTTTTTGCTACAAGTAAAAATTTCTTCGTAATTAATTATTTATTCTTAGTTATCACCAAGGACAATCAGGCTTTATAGCGATTTAGGATATCATCAGAGCAACGTTTGATCAAGTATACCATTTATATCTTATGGCTATATTATTTGAAGGACACTAAACAATCTCCCATGTATTATCCTGAAGAGCTTGAACTTCTTTGGCCATAGGCTGGTTTCAATCAATTAGGTTCATTAGCCTCTAAATAGCTTGAAGGAATATGAATTGAGGCCAATGTAGTGTAGAAGTTACACCGATTTGGAGGATAATAGATGCTGGAAAATCAATTTGCATAGGCTTGGATGATAGGTTTTGCTTATGAAGGGCTATAGTTGGACATTTTCTTTTATATATAATTTAGGTTTGAATCTTTCATGACTAGAATTTTGTTCATTAAAATTAGATAGTTATGAAGGGGTAGAGTTAAGTCATTTTCTTTCATCTCATAATTTAGGTTTGAATCTTTCATGACTAGAAATTTTTTCATTAAAACTAGGAGGAGCATATCTTTCTAGGAAATGCTTAAAATTAGTAGAGAAGAAAAACTGATGTTTAAAAGAAATTACATGAAGAGAGATTTGAATTTTTTGGGAGCTTGTGCCATAGTTGTTCCTAATTTGCTCCCCTTTAGGGGTTTGGCTGAGGCGCGAGAGAGGTGGACAATTCGACCAGATTAGATTCTCATTAACAATAGTTCTTACTTGCAGAATCAGAACTCATTTGGTGATGAATTAGTCTAACTAAATTTCCGCAAACATACTTGATATATTCATTTTATCAATTTTTATATATATTTTGGAAGCATGAAAAATCACATCATCAAAACGTATAAACTATACAGAGCTGCTAAATCTGACATAAATAAAAGACGTACCCAAAAGGCTGTATAAGCTCCAAAAACTATAAATATAAAAACTGTACAAATCACAGCTGATTACATGCTCCGGTGTTATTTATACATTCCTATAATTAAACAATGCAGCGTGAACAATAACGACTCAATGAAATTATCAATGCTAAAATAAGATTTTATATACTAGAAATAAACAACATGCATGCTCGTATATCTATACATGTCCACACACAAATCATAACATGCTAGAACATATAACACATAAAAGAAAAGCAGGTAGTGTAAAAAAATCATGACTGCTATAGAACATATAAATGCAATTCATTCATGTGTAATCATAAGCATGTTCATATGAATCATAACCATGTTCCTAACAATGGCACTTGTAAATGTATAGGTCTAAACTATTTTCATGCCTTTTCTTACCATGTGTCGTTACACTGCCTCAAAGGTCATATTAACGATTTTAAAGGTTGGACCTCCCAATATCATAGTTATTAATAGCTCTTTTGATACCAATGGTTCATTTCGTTCTTCCACCGTTTGATCACAATGACTCTCAAAATTTCATCAATGCATAATCACTAGGAGTCAGAAATATCACATCCCTGCATATTATACTTGCAAACACTCATGTAATAGTCTATCCATAACATCACTTGTGATATTTAAACCATCATTCATTTATCAAATATTCGTGACAAACATTCCATATTTCAAGCATGAATCATAGCAAATGATCATATGCAATTAATGATTTTATAAGCATATTCATTCGTATCATAGTATATCATAACATCACATGTATTGTAACATAAGTCAACTTGCATTAATACATTTAATGCATATATCCATTTACAATATGTAAAAAATTCTAAATGCATCAGTGTCAAAGTTGGAATCACATGAACATATATAGAATTAATTTTCTTAAGTTAACACGAGTTTATTTCATCAGACTAGACGAAACAACTCCACGGCAAGCAAACTCTTGTCTCGAGTTCACCACTTCATATTAATAACTTGAAAATTGTTGATCTCATAAAAAATCATGGAATCATAGCTCATTTCTTGATTTAACCAAAATCATAACTTATTTACCAAAACATATTCAAATGGCTTTTTCTGCAAATTCATCCTTCGGATATCGTCTATTCTTGTGCCCTCTTATTCCTATCGCCTAAATTTTCCCTTCCCCTCGCTGAAATTGTGTTAACAGTCATTATGGAAGTTTGCAAACCAAGTTTGATTCTTCCGACACAAGTTCAATGCCTACTACGGCTACCATAAATGAAAAAAGATCAAATCGTGACAAATATCAAAACAAAAGTGTGAGTAAGAAAAATAATATCTAGAGTAGTGTATAAGAGGGAAAAAATTTCTATCCGGTCTCCGGACGTAGCTCTTCATGCGGACTTCCAATTATATATCCTTATGTGTGCTATATCGGGCCCATCTAAAAAAATATTAATGTGGAACTACAGACTCCGCAATAACCCGAAATAACCACGGAATAACCTTCACGGTGTTATTTAGGGGTTATTGAAGTGAAATATATGAGTTTCTCTTCAAAAACCCTGAAATAACATCTTTAATAATCCCAAAATAACCCCGAAATAACCTCCGCAGTGTTATTTCAGGGCTATAAAAGTGGAACTGCGGAGGTTATTTCGGGGTTATTGAGGTGAAATATATGAGTTTCTCTTCAATAACAACGAAATAACATGAAAATATCCCCAAGATAACCTCTGCGGTTCCACTTCGATAACCTCCACGATGTAGCACACATGACAACGTATTATTGAAGTCCGCATGTAGAACTATGTCCAAAGTCCGGACAGAAAATTTTTTCGTAAAAGAGAGATTCATGCCCTTCAAATTCATCCCCAAACTTGTTGCCATGAGCTGCGTCTTCCCTATGTGTGCTACTTACTGTTCGCCCATTGCTACAGTTATCAAGCTGAAATCCCTTGCGCGGACAATAATTTTTTCCATACGGAGTGCAGATACATCTCTGCGTGCGGACTCTAATAATATGTAGCGACGTGTGTTACACCTTGCCCGGCTCATAAAATATTAAAAAAATGATTTTTTTTTACACTTAAACCCGACCCGCAGCAATCGCGATGCTTCGAAAAGGTATAACACATCGTTTGGACTGTCCAGACTATATTTTGTAGTTATTTTGAAGTTATATTGTGGTTATTGAGTTATTTTGAAGTTATTTAGGGTTATTTTAGAGTTATTTCAACTTCGATGTTTTGAAAAGATAAAACACTCCATTTGAATTGTCCATGCTTTATTTTCGAGTTAATTTGGGGTTATTTAGAGTTTTTTGGAATATTTTGAGGTTATTTTGGAGTTATTTTGAAGTTATTTTAGAGTTATTTTTGAATTATTTTGGAGTCGTCTTAGAGTGTTTTTGGGGTTATTGAGTTATTTTTGAGTTATTTTGTAGTTATTTTGCAGTTATTTTGGAGTTAGATGCTTCGAAAAGGTAAAACACATCGTTTGGACTGTCTAAGCTTTATTTTGGAGTTATTTCTAAGTTATTTTGGAGTTATTTTTTGAAGTTATTTTGGGGTTATGATGGAATATTTTGGAGTTATTTTGGAGATATTTTACCTACATTTAGTAACCCTAAAATATCTTCACAATAACCCAAAAATAGCCCCAAAATAATTCAATAACCTCAAATAATTCCAAAATAACCAAACACGCCTTTTACCTTTTCGAAGTATCGGGGTTGAAATAACTCTAAAATAACCTTAAAATGGTTACAAAATAGCACCAAAAGAACCTCAATATCACTGTAAAATAACCCCAAATTAACTTTAAAATAACTCCAAACTAAGCCTAAAATAACTCCAAAATAATTTAAAAATAATCCCAAAATAACTCCAAAATAACTACAAAATAACTTTAAAATAACACCAAAATAACACCAAAATAAAATCTATACAGTTCAAACGACGTGTTTTACCTTTTCGAAACATCGGAGTTGAAATTAGTCCAAAATAACCCAAGCTTAACTCCACTATAATTGAATAACCCCAAAATAACTCCAAAATAATCCCAAAATAACTCTAAAATATCCCCAACATAACTCCAAAATAACTCAAAAAGAGCTCCAAAATAACTCAAATATAACTTAAATATAACTCCAAAATAAATCCAAAATAAATCCAAAACAATTCTAAAACAAATCTAAAATAACTCTAAAATAACCCCGAAATAACTTCAAAATAACTCCAAAAGAAAGCATGGACAGTTGAAACAGTGTGTTTTACCTTTTCAAAGCATCATGATTAAAATAAAACTAAAATAACCCCAAAATAACACCAATATAACTCTAACTCAATAATCCAAAAATAACTCTAGAATAACCCAAAATTAACTCCAAAATAAATCTAAAAATAAATCATATAAAACTCTAAAATAATTCCAAATAACCAAAAATAACTCAAATTAACTCCAAAATAAGGCTTGGACAATTCGAACGCCGATTTTTACTTTTTCAAAGCATCGGGGTTGAAATAACTCCAAAATAACCCCAAAATAACTACCAAATAACTCAGTAACTCCAAAATAAGTCCAAAATAATTTTAAAAGAACTTCAAAATAATCCAAAAATAACTCCAAAATAAAGTTTGGATAGTTCGAACGACGCGTTTTACTTATTTGAAGCATCGGAATTGAATTAATTCCCAAATAACCCCAAGATAACTACAAAATAACTTCAAAATAACTCAATAACCCCAAAATAACTCTAAAATAACCCCAATTTAAATCCAAAATAACTTCAAAATAACTTTAAAAAAATTCTAAAATTATCTCAAAATAACTCTAAAATAACCCAAAAATAACTCTAGACCCGGACATTCCAAATGGTGCGTTTTACCTCTTTGAAGCATCGGGGTTGAAATAACTTGAAAATAACTCCATAACCCCAAAATAAAGCCATGAAAGTCCAAATGACGTATTTTACATTTTCGAAGCATCAGGGTATTTGCGGAAGTGTAAAAAATTCATTTTTTTATTTTTTTTTAGGTGAGTCTGGTGTAGCACACTTGGTGGCATATTGATGGAGTCTGCACGCAGAGCTGCATTCGCACTCCTTATGGAAAAAAATTTTTGCGTGGAGGTAGATTCGAGAAAACAAGATGTGGTTGTGGTATTTAACTCCTCGTGCCACTTTCCCATTTCCTAGCCGTTGGATTGAATCAAGCCATCGCGTGCGTGTAATTGCGGGAGGAGTTGGCACGGAACATTAACGAGGCGGAATTAGAATTATAATTAAGGTTAATTGAGGTTTAGATTAAGTTATTTAAATTATATAATCAGAATTTCATATCTCCCAATCCAAACAAAATTTATATGTAGCGCTTTAGTATCAATTGATCGATTTCATGCAAAATTTGTGGTACTTTAAAATTTGCCAAAATTTTACTTGATTCTCAAATTTGAGGAGTGTAATAAACTATAAATGCATATTTAAACGATTTATGAGTATATGGCATTCATGTGCTAGTTGATGTGCAAAACATATATGTATATGCTTATTATGATAATTATGATTTTTCTAAGGAGACTGATATGAAGAGTCATACTCTAAAGTAAGAGAGGATAATTTATCACTTAGATAAACTGCTTAATGTTTCAACCTAGAATTTTGGTGAAATTGAAGATTCCGTTAATAAGGTTCATACAATATTTTAGAGATGATATATATATATATATATATATATATATATATATATATATATATATATATATATATATATATATATATATATATATATATTAGCAATTTCATTTGTTGAGATGTCTAAGGCTTTGAAAATTATTGCTCAATTCTTTAAGAGAGTTTTTTAATTATAAATTTGATTTAAGATAAAATACTATTCAATTATTTCACCTTTATATTGATGAGAATTTTTGCACTTAGTTTAATTTTTTTCCTTAGGTACAATCCCCAATGATTAATTCGACATCTAAGCGATGAGATGTAAAATCATTTAAGGTTAGTTGTTTGGCACTAAATGTTTAACACATATTGTAGCTTTTATATTAGTTTCATGTTAACAAAATTCACCTTCCTTAGCTTTAAGCGGATTGTGGGGAGAACAATGATGACCTTGATCAAGATCTCATCATGATTTCATTTTTGTGGTTATTGTGAACTTTGTTCTACAAAAACTTTTAGGAGTAATTATAGAGATATATTTAATATGAAATTAGTTATTTGTGAGATGAGATTATTATATATTTATTGCTCTCATCAAACATGTGCAGAGGATAGGTGGATTATTTCTTTTTATGCTTTGAGCTCTAAATTTTATTTGAATACTTTTTGAAGTTTTTATAATTTTTTATGATTTAATCTTAAAAGATTTGTATTAAAAATTGAGGTTTTTTTTATGACCCTTTGGTTGAGAGTTTTTGTCAACAAATCTATCATTAAGATATCTGAGTTCTTTAACTTTTATTATTGAATCATTATGTATTTTGTTTGCTTGTTTATCATGGAGGATGGGTTCATAATTTTTATTTGTTTTTTGTGGGCTCTGAGAATTTGTACGCCCTGGACTCTCATTTGTTAGTTATGTTGCGTTGTATTAAATGTGGTGTTACTTTTGTTATGTATCATATTTTATATATTTATAGATGTTTTAATAAATTATCCTTTCTTATATGTTAGATTTATCATTTCTTTTTTCTTTGGTAATCACTTAGCAAAAATTAGACTTTCTTGAATTTTTTTGGATAGATCGTGAATCATGTACATATTATGTAACTTGTGTGAAGTTCATGAATTTCACGGATGAAATTTTATGAGGGTTACTACTTAATAGTCATATGCTCCTTTGAAACGATGAAATTGGGAGAGCGAGGGAGAGAATGTAGTTATTCAGAGAAGGAAGAAGAAAGAAGAAAGAAAGAAGAAGAAGATAGAGAAGGAAAGAAGTCTCAGATTTCAGGCATGAAAGGTTTTAAAACTTGCGTCGAGGAGGCATCATCGAGTGAGGGCAAGGGAAGTATAGCTCGAGCCCTAGCGGAGGAGAAGAGACTTTGCGTGCGTGCGTGCGAGGAAGCTGGACCGTCTGTGAAAAGGAAGAGGGATGCCACGTGCGGTGCCGCTGTCAAGTTGAGGAAGGCGTTATTGAGTTGCACGTCGAGTGCGAGGGAGATTGTCGAACCCTAACCTAATGAAATTGAAGAGAGGAGGAGAAGAAGGAACGCGTGCAAAGTGACGAACTGAACCTTAATATGCGGTACAAGGGAAGATCGATCCTTGCATGAGTTTTATGAGATTTTGAGCCAAAAAATGAGGAGGAGGCCGCTCACCGGAGAATTGACTGAACTGAGAGTTTATAAGGTGAGGTTATGTTTTTATTATGTTAATTTTATATTACATATTTAATTGAATAATATTAATTATTGTTTGTGAATTTAAAATTGAAAATCAACTATATGCGGGCTCTGAAAATTCAACTAACGCTCTTTAAGACAAGTCTCTACATTTATTTTATTTATTTTTTGTTTTGAGAGAGCCTTGGAGGTGATTTTCAGAAGGCAGATGTGATTGTAGATACGACACTACCCAGAGATTTCACTCTCATTTAGTGAGGTTCTTTTGATTTGGGGTTCGAGGTTTTCCATCAAGGCAAATCCTTATGGTTAATTACCTCTCCCGATAACAGGAGAACACCTTCGATTAAGGCTAGTCATTAAGAATTGAATATTTAACATATAATATCAGCAGACTTAGAATTTAAATTGTAGAATTCATAACTTGAAACTTACAGTGGATGGTGGGGAAAGTAGATTAAAGTCAATCAAGATCTCATGGCTCCGTCATCCCGGACTGTCGTGGTCGTTTATCTACTTGGTTAAAGGAGGTAGTTAACCCAACCTTACAGGAGGATTCTTATCAATAAACATGTGTTGCGTTGTCCAAGAGATCCTTGTCCGTAATATACCCTTACGGTTCCCAACTCAAAAGGTAGAAAGCTGTTGAGAAACATACAAGCTGTGACCATGACTGTAATATAATGGTGTCATTTGACAACAACCACCCGATCAGAGGGCTCTGGTCGTAACTGCTATTTTGGATGTCATTCTGCGGCGATACCACACGGATAGAGGACTCGGGCCACGTCCTTACTGGCATGCAATTAGTTTGATTGTGAATATAGATGTGCATTTGCTATAACATTAGCTTTTTGTGAGCTGAAGTCGGTTAGAAATTTGTTACCCTAAAAAAACTATTTTGAAATGTGGATGAGATTTGTTTTATCTTTAATAATTGATTTCTAGCTTGGATATTTTAATTGATTATTTTGAAGATCTTGATTTAAAAGATTTACCCCCTCCAGTTGAAATCTTCTATCAACTCGGTCATCATCAGGTATTAAATATTTTAAAATTATTAATATTTTGAGAGGGCCAATTAATTGTCATTTTAAGCTTTTTAAAGTATAATTCCTGTCGACTCCTGTCCTTTTAAGGAGGATCAGTCTAGTTTGGTGATCTGGACTTGTAATCTTTTATCTTTAGGATTTGGACATTTATCAAATTACTAGCATTGCTAGGAGGAGGATCAGACTAGTGGGGTGAGACTTACAGCCCCGTCTTATAGATAAAGCGGCCCGATTAGCCTACACAACATTCTCGAACTTATTAGTTGAGTATTCAACCCATTGATTGGAGCACATGCGGGCGTTTAAATTATATGTTTGGGTTATTTTAGTCGGAACATTTGGTGTCTTGAAGCAATTTATATGATTTTAAAACATGAGTTAAATCAAATAGCTTGCACATATGCTTTCATTTTAAGCATTTTGCATTCTTCTGTTCACTAGCATGTGTATTGCGAATCTGGTGGCGTGATTTGAAATAATTTAAAAACTTTAATTGATTCATTTTTCCTCCTTTAAGATCCTAAGTATGAATAGCTCAAATTCAAAAAATTTTTACATTTACGAGATGAAATTTAAAAATTCAAATCTTAATATCATAACTTTTGAAAAAAAAATTTTCAACAGTCCAAATATTTTAAAATTTTAAAATTTAAGAGTCTAAATGTTACAAAAGCCCATCTCACTGATATTTGAAAACCCAAAGCTTAAAATTTTAAAAATTTGAGTTTTCCAAATCATTTAAAAATTTAAAATGAGTCATTTTATTTTCTATTTTAAGTTCGTAATTTTAAATATCCAGAGTTGATTACAAGTTCAAATCACTGAAAATTTCTGCAGCCTCCTCTTTTGGGCACCGGAGGATAGAAACCTTCCCAATTATCTTAAGAGACGAGTTGGTCAGTGTCGTGAGACACTGCGGACAGGGAGCAAAAATATAAACTTAACCCGCATTTTTAAAAGACGTAACTGACTATCAATGTACCTGCACCAAAGGGTTAGTTCACAAACTGACATTTTTTTAGTAGTACTTTGTTTTTCCCAAACAATACTCAATTCGTCATGGACTGGTACTCACTTTCCCATGTGCGGGCGTTCTAAAATCCTCATTTTTTACTTACAATCAACACTATAGAAGAACACTTAAAGTTGGAGAAGAAAGAAGAAAGACATTGAGGTAAGGGTTTAATTTTATAATGTGAATCAATAATGAAATGTATTATGTGTTTAAGTATAATTCAATGTTAGATAGCATAGATAGAAAATAAAGGCCTAACTAAACCGTTTCGCATGGGTTTGGAGAAGCCAAGTGCGCAAGAAAGCAAAATGAGCCTTTAAGGTAAGATATTTTGTTTAATTTGGATTTCTTTTGTTGAAATTGAAATCATATTTAAGTGTTAAATTGGAGTTATATTGATGAATGCTCGGTGGTTAAGTAGAGGAATAGACTTTTGAAGAGGTATTTGAAAGTTAAGGCAAGTAATTATATTTTAAGTTATAGTAATATTTCTTGCTTATAATTTTTTTTTACTATTATGACTTATTTTGATGAAATTAAATCTCATATGATTTTTTATATCGTTAGTGATGAAGTATGCATGTTGAATACTGTTGTCCTAATAGTTGCATGACAATATAATTAAGGAAGATATCAAGTTATTTCCAGATCGCTATATTTTAATAGAGATCTATATGTTAGCTTATTGCATAGCTTATTGCATGACCATATGTTTTTGTCATTTTATTATTTAACCATTAGAAATATAGCAAATGTTCATTTATTAGATTATCATATGTTTTTAAGAGTCTAGTTGAGTTGCATTATTTTTAGTAGATAAATACAATGTTCACATGAAAGTAATATGTACCTTGAATAATGAAATGAAAATATTATATAAATGAATGTTTGAATGTGCATGAAAGAGGAGCTCACACTCTTATGGTATAGGTAGGGGGCGTTAGTGTACTCGTGTGTTTAGATGTTATCCTACCACCTCAAACAATTATGATGTTTAGATTGTTCAACACTGTGCTGATGGGAGATTATCAGTTAGGGGCGAGCAGACGCCTTGCCACCTCAGATAATCGTATAAATTAGATCACGAACCACTTTGCTTGTCATGACCCGAACCAGGGCTTGAAGTTAACCATGACGGGAACAGACGGTGGAAATCAATTCTTTGTTATTTTAGCTCTATCACTAACAATTTAATATTCTAATAATACATGAAAGAGCCACTAAATAAAGCAATTAAAATTAACAAATAGAAATTTGTATCTTTTCGTTTGTTATTCTCGTTTTCTAAACACATTTGTTCTTCAATTTATCTTGTTTAAATATTTAAAACATTAATATTATATTAAAACTATATAATAAGTTATATAACCCAGGGGTAATCACATTTTTAAATTACAGTAATCCAATGAGAAGAATTCAATATGCATACGAGTCTATAAGAAAACTTATAATTTGCTAGTTTTTCATATTTTATAAGTAATCTGATATATATATACTTATAAGCAATTTGATATATGTTAATACATGCATCAATGATCTTTTATAAATGAACATACTCAATCTTGTATATGCATTATAACTTTATGTTTACTCCATACTGTACATACATATATTTTTTTTTCGCCAAAAAAAGCCTGCCTAACTGGCAAGCAATATATTCACTATTAAAGAGAAAGTTGTTAGCTTCTTACATATGGGAGACCCAAGGTATCTCCATGTATTAAAATAGAAAGTGGGATGGGAGGAATGACATTAACATTGATTGATTCATTACACCATCCCTGTGAGGCTAGCCAGTGAGCAGGGGCATTGCCTTCCCTAGCAATAAAAGCAAATTCCACTACCATGCCTTCTTTAAAACTTTCCATTTTATTCATCCATCTACTGATATGCCAAGGTGCAGGCTCAGACTTGTTGAGGAACCCGATGCAACGAATCGGAATCGATTCAACTCGAAGATAGCTAATCTTACATAAGTGTGCAATCCTGATAGCCCAAAAGATGGCAATCATCTCAGCTTCCAAAACATCTAGAGCAGAAGCAGGTGACTGAAAGTAAATTAAGCATTTCTCACGGTAGTCTCTAAAAATCCCACCAATTCCAGCATGTATCTGATGAAAGCTTCCATCTGTATTCACTTTTACCCAATGGATAGGAGGGGGTGTCCATCCAATGACTAATGGTTTCCTCCTAGGGGCCATCTGACCCACCCTACAAATGTCCCCGAGGTTGTGAAATTTGATAAGTTTCTGAATATATGTCAGACATTGGGCAGCCACCTGTAAAGAGGAGGATGGTCTCCCATCAAACTTTGCCTTGTTCCTGCTCATCCAGATAAACCAAGCAACCAAGCAAGGTACCACCAGAAGGTTAGCCTTATCCCAATCCCCCCAGCAACTAAACAAATGAAGCCAACTCAAATTCAGAGTGTCCAAAATAAGCCTGCTGGTGAGATCATTTCAAACAGCCTGAGAGAAGGAACAGTTAAAAAATAAATGGTTCACATATTCCTCAGCTTGACAACACAGCTGGCAGCAAGAAGGTCCCTTTAAGCCTTTAAGCTTGAGGATGTCATCTGTGGGTATTAGAAGATGCCTTACTCTCCAATAGAAAAAGGACATGGAGGGGGACAGCAGTTTACCCCAAAGTTCAGTCCTCCAATGAATCTGGTCCCAAGAGAAGAATTTGTGATAGATAAATGAAGATAGCTTTTGAGAATTTTTATTCCTGGTGATCAGCTTGTCTTTCTGTTCAGGCTGGATCTTAGTAAGCAGAACCTGCTGTATTTGATCAGGTGCTAACAAGGTGGTCAGTAGCCTGCAATTCCATTGATTTTCTGTCCAGAATTCCTTCACACAGCTATTAGACAAGATAGTAGAGGGAGTGGTTGAGAGTTTTTCCCCTTCCCAGACCCATTGATCAATCCAAAAATTAATCTGACCCTCACCAAGCTCCCATATGAAAAGCTGTTCAGCTTTGTCTTTGATTTTTAGAAGAGATTTCCAAAGCCTTGAATCCCCCAGCTTAGGCATAACCATAGTAGGATGCTCATTCCTGCAGTACCTGCCATGAAGAAATTTAGCCCAAAGGTTGTCATTTGCTCTGAATCTAATCCAAAGCCTACAGAGATTGATGAAACTTAACTGATCAAAGCTTCTAAAGCCAAGGTCCCCAGCCTGGAGGGGTTTACAAAACTGCTGCCAAGGGAGCCAATGGATTTGTTTGTGTTGCCCAGCCTACAAGAATCTGTTGAACAACCTGCTAATTAGCTGTTTGGTACTTTTCTTCATGGTAAACATCTGGAGGGCATAAGAAGGGAGAGTAGTTAAAATACTTTTCAAGAGGGTTATCCTCCCACAATTAGAAAGGAAAGAGTTAGACCAGCTTAAAATCTGAGATTTAATCTTCTCAATGGTCTCCTGAAACTCAATTTGTTTTGTTCTACCTTTAATAAGCTGGACTCCAAGGTAGTTAATAGGAAGTGTAGCTGAATGAAATCCAGTGTATTTAGAAATCCATTTTTTAAAATTCAAGCTGACATTTTTGCTAGGAAAGAATTGGCACTTATGTAGATTAAGTTCCATCCCAGAAACAGTTGTGAAATGGTTTAAAGTCTTGTGAACTACCTTAACAGCAGCCTTTGAAGCCTTGGAGAAGATGATTATATCATCAACATATGATAGATGGCTGATCATGATCTCTATAAGGATTACTGTCAACAAACCAAGCAGGCTCTTGGGTGGAAAGATCCTCGCTTGACCCCCGACTGATATTATCCCTTCGACACAGCGGTTAGTAATGAAAACATTACAACTATATGGGGAGGTAAGCTCCGGTCTACTCGCTCCTGACCGATATTATTTCGTCGGTCCATCGGTTAGTGAACTAACCATCACAATTGTCTTGGTTGGTAGAAAAATTTTACACTCTCGGGTACACTACCGTCCCCTGCCTGTTTTATTAGAGGGTGAAATCCATCTCTAAGCATGCACATACAAGTATTCATATATAAGCCTGTATGAAAAACATTATTCTGAGATATCTTTTTGCTTCTGCTAACATGCGTACATATTCTTCTGTGCAACTGTTCATCAGACATAAAGTTCTTATCATTCATATATCTTTCTAATCCATATCTCTTATATCTATCTCATGCATCTCTCTTCTTTATATCATGTATATCTTTCTTACAAGCCTATCTTACATGTCTATCTTAGATATAACGTCTTTCTAAATATCATTCATCTCGTGCATATCTTTCATGCATGCACATCTTTTCCTATTATGCTTATCATTCATATCTTTCGTATCTAACAATATGAAGAATCTGCTATAATATAAATCTAACTGAACTAAAACATATATATAAATCAACATACATTCTGAACTAAAGAAAATTGCTGAAATTTAGAAATATAATTACTCATCTCAGTTGTCACACTAAAGCATTATCTTCACTAGGAGGTTGCAGTGACTTTTATATTGAGTTTTATAACCTATAAAAATAATATTTAAACTTTTAGGATTTAAACAATTTATATTAATCGAATTAATTTTCTTACCTTAGGATTAATTTACTTGAATTTTTACATAGTCGACGTACGACGATCTTCTGCACGCTTGACTCGAATTCATTGCCTCACACAACTAACCTGAAATCTTAAACGAATTAGAAATTCATAATAGGTTGTTCATTAGGTAATTTAGCTTAAAATATCCTTGATTTGCCAAAACATATCTTAATCGGCTTTCTCGGGGATCAATCCTTCTCCAAGGTTATTAAATTTACTTTCTATCACCTCCAACCACACTTCTTCTATGCTGATATCATTCTATAACCTTTTAGGAAGCCTCTAAAAGACGATCGACGCTTCTGACACACGATTGATGCCTCCGACGTCTACCAAAAAAGGAAAAAACATAAAATATGAGGAAAAGCTCAAAATAAAAGTGCAAGAAAAAAAGCCTTAAATAGTTTGAAATAAAGATTCACACTTGCAAAAATTGTTTGAGCCCTAAATTGCGAATTGTGGCTTTCTTCTATGACGCTCGACCCGTTAGCTACTTGCGGCTCATGCACTGTGGCAAGGGTCACACCTCCCTCGCTGCTTCTGTTGTGCAATAAAGGAATATAGAGGGGTATTTTCAAGGTGGAGGGTTAAGAGAGGAAATAAAAAATGCGAGGGGATCACTGCTTATCAGATGACTGCTCGTCCCTTCCTGATCGCTTATGCGGGATGAGTTACGATTGAAGCCCCAATAGGATCTTCTGCCGAACTCGATCAAACAGGGAGGGAGGGTGTGCAAGTGAAATTGAGAGGGGAAAAGGGGTATCTGGAGTGGGGAGGAGATTTTGAAAGCTTGAACTCATTCGATTGCACAAAAGGAATAGAGCTGTAAGCCGGTGGGCTACAATTCTGAGGATTAGGGAAATAATTAATGTTAATTAAATTCATTAAACTTATAAGTTCAACATTTAATATCTCCCAAACCATTCATAATTTACATACGGTACTTTATATTGAATTGATCAATTTTTTGTGTAGAATTTTATTAAAATGTTTCGATTGAAATTTTAGAGGTGCAAAAATTGAGGTACAGTTTTATGTTAAAATTTTATCACATTTCTCAAAAATTGGTTATTACAATGCTGACGTGATAATATTAACTAAGAGTGTGCTATGCTATATTTTGATGGTGCTTTCGGGATAGATGTGTGTTATAATATGAAGTAAAAAATAAAGTTAAAAGATTAAATTTTAAAGAGTACAGTTCAAGTTAATTCATATCAATGTATAAGTGTGTTATAATAAGTAAATGTCATGGTCACATACATTAGATTATTTTAAGATTTTTATAGAAATATAAAAGATCATCACTTATATTGTTTTCTTTTCTTGAATTATTATAGTTTAGAAGTGTGATTACTTTTAGGTTATCTTTAGATAACTCATTATATTATTTTAATATATTTTTTTAGGTTTAAGCTTTTAAATAAGATGAATCTTAGAGGAGCTAACGTATACAGAAGAAGAAGTCAACAATCAGAAAGGTAAATTTTATTTTTTAATTAAGATGTTCTATCTAGTGACTCTTTTATTAAATTGTTAGTGATAAAATTAAAAATATTGAAAACCTAATTCGATTTGTCAATTAAAATGTTTTATCCATGTCATTCTTATATTTATTATAAGTTATCATTTTTCACAATCTTTGTTACCTTTTATTTTTCTTTTTTTTAATCATTTTGTGGTGTGTTTATGTCTTGAAAGTTTTTATCATTTTACTTTATTAAAGTCCCCTGCTAGTGCAAATTTTGCTTCTCTCAGCATCTCTCCCATGTATGCTTGTGTGGGGTTTTAGCCTGCCACTTGCACAAAGAAAGATATGTATGATCATTTTCATAAGATAGCATGACTTTAGGCCCCGTAATGTGACCAGAAAAGACGTACGTAGGATACCTACGCTAGAGAATTTTGTTACTTGTGTTTTTGTCACATTTCTAATAAAATGTGCACAAGGCTTACCCCTTTATCTTGAATAGTGCTCATGAATTTCGGTTGCCTTGCTTTGAAAAATGTGCATGGGTTCCGATAGTCGTGCTAGTTATGCCTCATTCTGGATTTTGAGCTCTTTTATGAGATTATGTTTTTATTGCCCATGCACTTGAGCCGTTGATGTCAACAAGATGATGAAACGACAAAATTAACAAAAATTTTGGCCTCTCTTGTTCTCTCTTTTTGATTAGTTTTTTTCTTCTGCTTTCTTTTTTTATGTAGTGAGAGGAAACGTGATAGAGGAAGAAATAGATCGAATGATTTAGAGTAAAGAGAGAGAAAGAGAGAGCTTTCAGAGATGGAGATGAAAAGATGGAATTAAGAGATATGGTTGAAGAAAGATTTAGAGACTAAATAGTTACAGTTTGACAAAGGGAGATAGAGGGAGAAAGTGGAGATTGAGAAAGGGTTAGAGGTTGCCGGTTTGAAGTTAGTGGGCTGGCTGGTACTATGAAGGAATTGGTGATGGCTTGAATTGTTTATGTGGTGTGATGTTGTTGGTCTTGTCGATAGCGATGATTGATTAGAGAAATTATTAGGAGGTTGAGTTCAGTATTTTCAGTGTTCAAATGGTAACGAGTTGGTAGGTGTAGTTTGCTGGAACAGGATATTTTAATGAGCGGTTGACATGAGCGAGAGAGAAATTGGGTGGTGACAATTGTAGGAAGTTAGGTGCTGTGAGTAGTTATGCACTTGTTGATGAGTGATAGTGACAGTTTAAAGGAAGAGGCAATTCGACGCTTTGAGCCAAGTGATAGAGGGAGATTTGTTTAACAAGGATCTTGAGAAGGGAGCAGTATATTGATTAATTATGCAAATTTCTAGCCATAATTTTGAGGTAATGATTGATACAATAATTATTTCCTATTTTAATATATATCATTTTGATATGAGATGCATTGATCATAGTTTACAAAGCTATCGTGAATGTTTAAGCACTACAAAATTAAAGAAACTGGGGATTTTTATTTCGCATGATAATCAATAAATATCCACGTTCATGTTAATAGTGAGCTTTCAATAGCTTTGGTGTGATATAATCATCTCACAATTTTCTGAATAATGGAAATAGTTCAATTATTACTTGATTGGATTATATATTTCCTTGCTCTCTAAGTTAACTATGGTGGAATAAAATTTATTTTTTTATATGCAGGCTCGAAATTTTCGTTTCAGCTGTGGTCTTGTTTATGTTGCAGAGCCAGGGTGAGTACAACTAATAAAAATATTTAATTGCTTTGTTTTCTAGAGGTACGAGATTTACAGTTTTCAAATATTCTGAAAAAGCTTGGTTTTAAGCAGTACAAAAAAATTGTGTAGAGTTAACAACATCCATCATTACATAAGAATGAGTGAAAATAACCAAAAAAGTTGATCATAAATAAATGTGTTAATGCTAATGATAAGGTTCATTATTGTATATTTTAAGTTTGTGGAAAACATTGTTCTAGAATGTTTGTTTGCCTTTCACTAGAACATACTTGCATTTTGCTTCTCCTTGCTTAAAATGTGTTTATGACTTATGAAGAACAAAGGGTAGTTTCCCTCTTATGGCTTGTGGAAATGTGGGATGAGCCACAAAAGTTCCTGTCTCTGTTGGAGTACCCATCACAGCTGACACTTTCATCGAAAAAAGTATACTATGCTTATCTTGATATGTGAGTGGGTGTTTTTACGACCATCATAAAATATACCCATCATATTGTAATGGGCGGCCTAAAAGATTGTGTCGCACATCTTTGGCACTACATCCCAAATCCAATCATGCAGTTTCTCGCATAGAAAACTCCACAAGATACCTCCTATCAGCACTGATTTTACTCCATTTTTTAAGGTCAGAGATTGTGGCTGAGAATGTTTTCGAGTAGTGAGGCTCAATTTTTCTACCAGTTGTAGAGGCCACATTTTCACAACTACATCTATAATGAGGCTGCACATTTTTCCCTTCATGGTGCAACGGTTTTGAAATATACTATGGTGGAGCCACTATTTCTATCTAGTTGCCTTTGTCTGAAGGACTCATCGGACTACAAGCATCTCTTCCTCATCTGCAAGTTGCTAGTACTCCTCTTGATTCTTCTCTTCTAGTTCTTCACCCTCTGCCTCCTCTACAATACCTTGCTCAATGTAAGATATCATTCTCTTGTTTTGGCAATTTCATTCAGTGTGCTCAAAACCATAACACTTGAAGCACTTTTTGGTTGGCACATATTTCACAGTGCTAGAAGTCTTCACATTGGCTTTACTCTGAACATGTTTTTCACTAGCGGGATACGTTAGGATGCACCAATGTGTGTGTTGCTGTCTGATCATGATTGAATTCTGCTTGCAAGGTATGACAGTCAGTTGGTGATGTTTTTCCACCTTTAATGCTATGGTTTGTACATTAAGTAGGGATTAATACATCTGCAGTTGAACCACAGTACTGATAGATGATGCCAGTTCTCCAAGATATTTTGTTACTGTGTATTCCTATGGTTGTACCAACTTACATTTCAGCATGAGCTGATCAAAGTCAGTTGAATAGTCCATAGAAGAATCTCTTTGGTTTAGATAGTGGAGTTTTATGAACATATCATGTCGGTAGTGTGGGGGAAGTATTTGTGTTTCACCTTCTTTTCAACTTAGACCATGTGGTGATCTCACGCTTCCTTTCTCATTGCTGAATATGCTTAAGATTCTCCCACTATTCTGAACATTTTTTCTGAGCTTGTTGACTGCCAATTTAACTCTCATGTCCTAAGGAATATCCTTATACTAAAAAATTCACTCCACTGTCTGAAGAAAATCGATAAACTTGGTTAGATCCATGAGACCATCGAAATCTGGTAATTCCACATTTACTCCAAAATCCTGGCTTCTCTGATATTCTATGTCGTATTGTCAAGGTATTGATTCTTTGTCATTGAAAATTGCCTGGTGGAATGGATTTACTATTCTCTCTTCTAATAAACCGCCCTTCCTAACTCGGTAACTTAATGATTGTTAAAGGATTCCTTCAAGTTGTAGACTAGTTTTTACTAACATCTTTAGAAAGAAACTCGCAAATAAAATTGTTTTGGATTTCTACTAAAATTTTAGAGATAATACCTCATGTTTTTATATCTATTGACAAGGCAAGACAAGTATAATAAATAATGTATAAATAACTAGCTTTACAGCCAATGTTAGAATTGAAAAATGGTAAGAAGTGTTCCAAAAAATTTAAAATGTTAAAGATACATGAAAAAAAAAAAAACAGGAAAAGGTTTATTGTGAAGGAGAAACAGAATTGCGGCAAAATAATGATAGATTAGCATTTTTAACATAAATCTGGATGATATATCTGACAAATGGAAAAACAAGCAAAAGTTTCAATTGGGCATTGCTTGAAATAAAAAAAAAATGCTCTTGTTCGATTCCTGTTGCCTATATTTTATATATTTTTTATATTTTTTACAAATACATAATTAATCTTGTTTTCAAATGTTTCATATATTTTAATTACTTGTTACTCATCAACATGTTTGTATCTGTCTTACAATATGTACAATTGTAGCTTATGAATTTTGAATTAATCTTAGTGTGTTTCGATTATTTTATAATCAATAGTTAAATTTTAGGTACATGCTCTCTCGTGCCGGTGTCCCTCGCCATTCCATTATAAATAAGTTTGCTGGAGAAGCAATTTCAAAAGTAGAAGATTTGGTTGAAGTTCTTTCTAAATTGTCAAGAGGTGCCCGAGTGCCTTTGGATTATGTAAGCTACTTAGATCGTCATAGAAACAAGGTAGACACCTTTTCTAAATCTATACTAATAGGTTAGGTTATATCTTGCAAAATGTTTTTATTAGCAATGAAATGTTAAAGTTGAAGTTCTCTTTCTCATCACGTTGGAATAACACATCCGGTTTTGGGCTTAGACTCTCTTGCTATTTTACCTTTCGAGTGAGGTCTATGAGTTATCAATGATCAAAGTACACAATTTCTTTTTTTCTTATATTTTTTCTCATGTTTTTTTCGTTTCATATTTATACTTTTTTTTTTTGATTTTCTCTATTTTCTGTGTGTGTGTGTGTGCGCGCGCGCGCGTGTGCGCGCACGTGTGTGTGTGCGCGTGTGTGTGCGCGCGTGTGTGTGCGTGCGTGTGTGTGTGTGCGTGTGTGTGTGTGTGCGCGTGTGTACATGTATAAGGAGAGAGTGAGAGAGAAAGAGGAATGAAGAGAGAGAATGATAGTTTGTGCTTGACTGGGGATGTAACGAGTTGATGGCATTTGGTTTGGGTTGCTCTGTAATAACTAAAAAATATGTAAATAAGTAAAAGTAATAATAATACTATTATTTTTAGGTGTTTCGAAACAATGATATTGTTTGGAACGACAACGAAGCCTCTTAATGATTTCATTTTATGGAGACGAGTGTCCCGTTCGAAGCGTATAAGCGAACAATAAAGAGAATGAGAGCAGAAGATAGAAAACAAAAAAGACAAGGAAGATGAAGAAAAAAAAGGAAGACTTGCATGTGTAACCTTAGAGGCAGCACCGTTGAGATGGAGGGCGGCATTCGTTCTCGAGGTGTGGAAGAGGGACAAAGAATACGTCTGTTAACACCAAAGTCAAGTGAGGGAAGGCCAAACTCAGGCACTCGAGAAGAAGAAAGACGACACCACTGTTGTCATGAAAGTGCCCATTTCTCACGTACAAGAGGCTCTATTTACGTTTGCTAGGAAGGAAGAGGAAGTACACGAGCAGGACAAACGGATTAAAGATGTGGAAGGTTGGATGAGGCGTCTGGGCTTCATGCCGGAGGAGAGGAGTTCAAATAGGAGAAAGTGACTCGTGTAAGAAGAACCAAACTGAGCCAGTGAGGAGAAAGGGTTGTTTAAACTAGATCTTTTTAGTTTATTTTAAGTGAAATTTATAATAAAGTGTTAATACATGTCCTATGCAGATCAGTTTCAAAATTTATAAAAAGAAAAGATGTTTAAAGTTATGAACAAATGTCACAATAAAGAAATAATTAAATTAGGTTATATATTAATTGGAAAAAGAAGATTTAAATGTTAATGACTTAATATTTAAGATTATGATTAAATTTATTTAAGGTTAATTTTCATATTATTTAAAAAATTGTTCGGAATTAAATTGATAGAATTATAAAATTTAAGGAAAATCTCAATAATCAAATTATGATAAGTAATTACTATCAAGTTAATAGTAAATAAATAAATAATTATTTGAAGAAATATTTCATTTAAAATAAAATAATGATTTTTTTATATAAGACATTGAAGGTGAAATGAAGGCAATTTATTTTTTAATAATAAGATTAAATTATATTAAATTAATAATAATTCCACGTTTGATTATTGTTTTGCATTGAAGAAAAGCTAATAGAATTCTTAAGCAAGGAGATCAATTGAAAGATTGGTGAGTACTCATATTTTTATGCTTTAGTAATATTTTTGTTTTTTCTAGATCAAATGCATTTACTGCTACCAGTTATACTTATATCATTGCGTACTTATGATTTATGATTCTTTTAAATTGTTGTTAATATTATATGAATGACATGTGTACTTAACATTATTTAAATTATTATAGATATTGAATATTGTACAAGTATATTGACTATTATACGAATGAGAGTGAAATGACATTATTAAATAGTGATTGTTACAACATGTTGCATGTGCATGATTTTTTATGATGAAGTTCACCATTTTATGATATTAACATGAGAATAATAAGATAACACGTGCATGTAAATGAAAAATGTTATTGATATTGATGTATTTTAATTAATATAAATTTAGTCGGTGCTTCTCTGATAGTTGTATTTAAAATGATATGGATATTGAAGTAATATTGTATGAAATAGTAACTATTTACATATGGAGGTCCCAAACTTTGTGATTTATAGGTAAAGGCTCTGAAACATTTTAGGCCCAAAAGTCTCCATCACAACTCTGTTATAGTGCTTGTTGTCTTCTATGTCGACCAACCCATCCCTCGAGCAACTATATCAAAATACACATATAGACACACACACAAATCTTAATTAGTTATAATTTAATTAAATGATTTTAAGAGAAATATATATTTAGTTATATATCAATAATCATTTTAAATAAATATTTAATGTATTTTTTATTTTAATTTTTTTTACTTAATTAGTTAATAATATTAATTCATCATTCCTTTTATTAATGTTGCCTCACAGATTTGTCAACGCACATTTTGATTTGCTAGTCAAGCACATTGCATGGGGAAAATATTGCATCTCTTTTATTTAATGACCCATACAGTATGGGTGTCCTCTGTCAACGATTTCAATATTATAGTTCCTTCGATGCTATCCATTTTTTTAATGGGTGAACTTTAGCCGATGCATTGATAAATAATGCATTGAGCATTTTGGTTTGACTTTAACTAGGAATAAAGACTATAAGACCCTGAGATTAAGTGTTGCCTATAAAGAGTTTAGGGTTGGGAGGTAAAAGAGGGTGTATGACACTCATTGAAGGTGCAGGAAAACTAATTTGGGTCGCTGATTCTGAAAATCAGGAAGGGGAAATTAGGGTTAGTTAATATTTGGCTAATGTTTGGGAATAGGAAAGAAAAATTTTGGTGGAGGTGACTTTGGTAGGGATGGATGTTTGGAAACCTTAGGATTGAACTAGGGTTAAACTATCTTTGATACCAAATGATACAAGAGTTAACCTAAACCACAATAGAAATAGAAATATTATTGCAAAATTCTAATAGGCTTACAACCACGACTTTTCAAACAAAAAATAAGTGATAACATACATAAAGAGACACAAGCAAGCACCGTAAAGCGTATCCTAGGGCGGTAGAGGTCGGCTAGGTGGATTGGGATTGTTGGCGGGGTGGCAACAATAGAGGATTGCAGGTGGCAATGAGGGGGAAGTGTAGAAATGCAGGGACAACAAGTAAGGAGGCTGTCTTGGGTGATGGCGGTGAGCAGAGGGGGTGGATAGTGATGAGACAACTAGAAAGAGGCATGTCCTGGCTGTCTGGGCGGAGACAGGGCTGTGAGAAGGGTGGGACAGCAGGGAAGAGGTGCGGTTTGGGCAGCAACAAAGCTGGGAGGTAATGGGAGGCGACTGGGAAGCTGGGGAGGCAGAAAACAACTAATGGAAGGCTGTTGTGGCTGGTTGTAGAGATATGCAACGACCAGGAGGTGCGGTTTTAATTTTACCATTATTATTATATTCATTATTATTCTTAGATTATTATTATTATATTAAAAATTCAGTTATTACATATTATTATTATATTAAAACTTCAGTTATTACATACTGATGACACTGCTTTTTTCTTACTGTTTTCATTCTCATTTTCAAAATCTACCAATGATTGTTTTATTGGTATGACCTTTTCTTTTTCCTTGTTGATTTTCTTGCAGTCCGTCCTCGTTACGATTGATCGTCATGAATGGTATGCTCCACCTCAGATATATACTCGTAATGACTACACAGGGTTTTGGACAGCGAAGACTGCAATACCGCCAGATTCTCAGCTTCTTGCTTCTAGACTTAATAGTGACTCTATACAAACAAACTCAATTCTTGTTTCTTCATTGAGGAACTCCGTTCCTGTGGAACGTCAACATGATATTAATAATGAAAAATGGGAAGATGTTTGCACAGAAAAAGAAAGTATTGGTCAGGCTGTTCTTGAAGGATCATACACAGATGATGTTAAAATTGTGTGTAAAAGAAGGCGTCTGTGGGACAATAGGTGCAGTAAAGGAAACAATGAATCTAATGGAAGCTTTCATGAATTTAAGGAATCAACTCCTACACAGACTTCAAACTGTGAAAACAATGATCTTTCAGGCAATATGGCTGTTACAGCAACAAATGCATCTTTTGCAGAACATGTGATCGGGCCTGCTCTTGTGATGTTTGAAGTTGGTTCTCTCTCATACTGGATATTTAAAAGTCTTTTTTTTTTTAATTTTGAATGAAATTCATGTCATTTTGTCAAATCCTTATTGACTGGCAGGGATTATTTTGATGATGATACCAAATTTCTCGGTCACTTCTTCCATTTTTTTCTTAGAAGAAATTATATCTTTTTCTTTTGCATTGTTCAAGGTGCCCCTATGAGTTGTTACTAATCTGCTTTGGTATTTTACTATTTTTCTCTGGAAGGAAAGTTTTATAATATGGTGGTAAGACCTGGAATGCTTTATGATACCGGAACTAGTGAAGAAAACAATTGAAACTCAAAAGCTTACTTTTATTTATAGGAAAATAGGTTTACGACACAACACAACACAACAGAAAATAACAACACCGACAAGCATGATACAAGCAACACCTCAAAGGTGTATTCCAAGGGCGGTGGAGGTCGGCTAGGTGGATTGGGATGATTGGCGCAACCAAGGAATGTTGATGGCAGCTAAGGGAGGTGCAACATTGTAGGGACGGTAAGTATGGAGGATCTTAGGTGACTGACGACAGACGGAGGATGGCTGGAAGGTACTGGACAACAAGTTAAATGCAGAGATGGAGCGACAGAGGCTGGGGAAGGGGAATAGGAGCGATCGACGGTTATGGGGAAGGAAGAGTAGGGATAGATAGTCAAAAGGGAGGAAGATACTCACCACCTTGGAGTAGGATACAGCCAGAGCATCAACTCCTTGGATGCAGCCCACAAAGGGGAAACGAATTTCACGTAGGAATCTGAAATCAACACAGCAAAAAAATTTTCCTAGACTCTAAAAACAACAAATAAATTGACTTGTACATGAAGAAGAAAGAAAACAAATAAAGAAGGTAAAAAGGAAGGGGTGGGGAGGCAATAAATATTCAGAAATTAGCCATTAAAATACTTCGAAATGAAGAAGAAGCAAAGAAGGAAGGAGGAGAGGGGCGGGCGGCAGTCCCACCCCGTCAAATTACTGCCTTCAGGCCTCTTGTCCTGGGTTACCTAGACCGAGCTCAATGAGGTTGGTTTGGTTCAACAATAGGAGTTTTCGCTGCGAAAAACCTTGCTTCCACGTTCACCCTGCGGGAGATCTTGTTCCCGTGTTCCGCTGCGGGAGACCTCGCTACCACATCCGCTGCGGGCTCGCGTCAAGTTGTGTGAGCTTCGACTTCATCTATCGAAGCTTTTGGTTCTTGTCTGTCGTTCCTAGATCCAACTGGCGACCACGCTGACTCCTAAAGTATCTGCAGAGCTTTTATCACTTGCAAGCATATCTCCCTATCGATCCATTCTTGTTTGGCATAATCTGAGCCAGAGGTACATAAAGATGTAGGTTCTTCTATGCCAAGTTTCTAACATCTAAATATCTCTTATGGTTCTCATCTACTACAACAAGTTGGGCCACAGCGAGGTTGCTGGTTTGCAAGCATTGGGTTGATGGGTGATTCTTATTATCTTCCAGGTCTTTTTTATGACTCTTGAAGCTTTGGAGAACTGATATTTTCTATTGTGTTCCGATAACAAGAGTCTAAAATTGGTCTTTCGTCTCTTCATATGGAACACTGGACGTGATGGATGGAAGTGTAGCTGCCTGTGATACTGTCAGTTGGTTGTCACTAAGATCATCCATTAAAATTTTAAATTATGATATTTTCTTATTTGTATGATCTTTATATGTCTCAATAAAAGGTTCTCTATTTTTTAGGAGAGCAAGGACCACAATCTCATCAAAAGTCGCATGTTCCTTTTGATCATATTGAGTAAAGGCATTGGATGTAACCAGGGGCAAGGGAGTCCCACAGGGGAAAATTCTTGTTCAAACTGCTATTCAGTGTCTGCTGTGTCCTTACCCCATGTTTCAACAATTCTCTGCTTAGTAAAATAAATCACTCATCTAGTTGTGCGTTCTACTTCCACATATCTGAATTCGTGGCACTTGCAACCTTTCTGGCTGTGACAACCTTGTGGATTGGTTTTGTTGGATGGTAGATAGGCCGAATCACTTGGTGTGATGTATCTCCACTTTTGAAGTCAATTTTTATTGGTAGTAACTTGGTAGGAAATGACGCTGTGTTTCCCACTTCATCTTCATATCTTATTGTTCCCCTCTTCGACCTTTCGGATCACAGTAGAGGGTAGTCCCCCATTGGATTTCATCTTCCATGTCCGTAATCCACCACCAAGGACGGCGAATCTCTCTCTTTATCTCCTCCCGTGAAGGCTCGAGTATGTATCTCAATGGTGGCATGGGTAGAGATTAATGAATGCGATAGAAAAATTTTTGTGGGGTTAGGGTTTGGGTTTTGGAAAGGATAATTGATGGTAGGAATGAAAGTTTTGGTTTATGGCGGATGCTAGGGAACCATAGGGCGGGACTAGAGTGGGGCTAACTCTGATACCAAATGATACCGGAACTAGTAGAGAAAGCAATAGAAACACAAAAGCACACTTTTATTAATAAGGAAATAGGTTTACAAAACAGCTTGACAGGAAATAAAACGAAATAGGTTTAGAAAACAGCTTGACAGAAAATAACAACACTGACATACACGACACAAGCAACACCTGTAAGGTGTACTCCGAGGGCAGTGGAGGTCGGCTAGGTGAATTGTGATGGTTGGCAATGGTGGTGGCAACGAATGAATGCTAATGGAAGCGAGGGGGAGGTGCAGAATTGTAGGGACAACAAATATGGATCATAGGTGATCCACGACAGGCGGAGGGATGGTTGGAAGGTGCTAGACAACAAGGTAAATACAGGAGATGAGCGACAGAGGCTAGGAAAGGGGATTAGGAGTGATCGGCGGTTATGGGGAAGGAGGAGATGGGTTGGAGAACCAAAAGGGAGGAAAGTACACACTATCTTGGAGTAGGATGCAGCTGGAGCAGCACCACCTCCTCGGATACACTTACAAAGGGAAAAAATAACTCCACACAAGAATCTGAAATAAACACAACAAAAAATCCCTCTAAACTTTGAAAACAGCAAATAAATAGAATCTTACATAAAGAAGATAGGAAAGAAATAAAGAAGCTAAGTCCCACAAAAAAAAAAAGGGATGGGGAGGCAAGAAATTTTCAGAAATTAGCCATTAAAATACTTCCAAATGAAGAAACAACAAAAAAGGAAGGATAGGGCTGGCGGTAGTCTCTGCTCGTCAACTTACCGCCCCCCCCCCCCCGGTTCGGCTCAACAGCAGGAGTCCTCACTGTGGGAAGCCCCTCTCCCGTGTTCTCACTTTGGGAGATCTTGCTCCCGCGTCCACTATGGGAGATCTCGCTCTCGCCCTCTCTTGCATCACTTTATGACACAAAATGTTGGCCTATAAAAGAGAAGCATAAAATAAGTTAAATTGTTGAGTTGCTTGACATTTAGAGACAAAATGCGAAATGAATCTATCTGTGAAAGGGTTTGTGTAGCTTCAGTTGTGTACAAGATTAGAGAGTCGTCTTAGATGGTTTGGTCACATTAAACATTGACGATCTGATTATCCGGTTAGGACAGTGTGTTCTAGATTTGACTTATTTTAAGAGAAGCATAGGTAGACCTAAAAAGACTTCGAAATATTCTATAAAAAATGATCTTAATTTATTAAAATTAAATGAAAATATGACACCCAATAGGACACAATGGAGAAAAATGATTCATTTATCCACTTTGTGGGATAAAGGCTTGTTGTTGTTGTAAAGCAATGTTTTCACAGCCTTCTTTGCATCTTTATGTTGGCTGCTTTCCACTGTCTTTAATATCACTATAGATTCCACTTTAGCAATTGTTCCATGCTTATTATCTCGAATGCTACGATAAAAATTGTTACTAGTGAGAATTTGCCAATGCTGCTTGATCATGGATGGTGAATAAATCATTTTATATGTAAGAAAATGTGTAACAACTTTATGCTCTTTGTGTTTCAGGATAATTTTAATCAACAAATACACGGTAAAAATGTATGAGAAATTGGGAGAGCTTAGAATCAAATGTTATTCCCATTAGAGATCACCATTGCAACTGCTTAACAAACTATTCCTGTACACGAGAAAAAAACTGTCAAACAAAAAATATATATTTTTTGGTCGTCTGTAGATGCCTATGTTAAGCTTTATGTTACCAAAACGTAGTGATGTATGTTTTCCTCAAGTTTACTTACAACGTGATGTATAATTGGGTTTTCACTTTGAATCATGAAGTGCAAACTAAGTGCACGTGTTAGTTAATTGAATTCTATATCTTGCATTATACTATGTAACAACAATCATACATATCGAAACTACGAAATAATACATTGCATTTTTATTTAGATTTAAATAAAAAGCAAATGATTCCATCTAGCTGTTAGAGTCTTCTTCGACTGGGAAGGAGTGGAGCGCTTGTGTCGTGAGCTGTTATGAAGCCCTTTAAGTTAAAGGAAGTCAAACTCTTAAATATTGAGGTGTGGTTTGGTATAACAGTTGAAATTTCATCAAAAAATTGAAAGTTAAGCATGCTTGTACGGGTGCACTTTTAGGATGGTTGATCTCCTCTGAAGTTACACCAATGGGATATAATCGTGAGGCTATAGGCCAACTCAGATAACATTTTGTTGAGAGAGTTTGAGCTGTTAAAAATGGCATCAAATCGTTGCACCAGCCTGGAAATGAGAATTAAGTATAAACAGAATAAGGTATGACGACATGGGAGCCACCTTCTAAATTCTGTATGGGATAGAGTGTTACATGATGGGAGCTACCTAAGGGTCATTTTTTGAATCTTTTTTTGTCTGGTATATGTTTCTAAATCAAGAGAACCGAGTGTCAGTTACTTAAGTGGGAAAATTGTGAAACTCTCTCAAGTAGAAGGAAGCTAAACTTTTAAACATCAATGCCTTTTGGTGTAACAAATAATATTTTATCAAAAAATTCAGTATTAAGTATGCTCATATTGTAGCATTCTCAAGATGGGTGACCTCATGGGAAGTTACCCAATGAGATAAAATCATGAGACCCATAGTGGACAATATCTTGATGGGATGTTACAATTATACTAGGCGGTGTTGAAGTGTGCATCTCACCACTTCAGTTATACTTTAAAGTATAAGCCCACCTCTCTGTACTTTGATGCATGAGCTTACACATGTTGCACCACAAAACATGCTCAAGTGTTTTTTTTAATATTCTAATTATTTATTTTAAGATTTTTTTAAGGCACTATTTTACACTAAAAATCTTGTGATTGGCATCCTTACATGATTGCTTATTCTTAAAGAACTTTCTGTGTGAAGTTTGAAGCAATTACATCCTTTTCTTTTTTAAAATCTTCTAACAAGCTATGCTGAATATAGCATTGTTAAAGGTGAGCTGGTAGCTCTCTTAGGTTCTTGGGCAGGGCAATGCAAGGCCATATTTCCTCACAAAGCCTCTTGTTGTGGTGTTCCTTGGAAGGTACTTGAGCTGCATGCATTGAGGTAAGGTCCTTGCTATGATTGAAGGGGTGGACGCTAATAGTAGGTGTTGATATTATGACAAATTGAGATGGGATGTACAAAGAACATCTTGTGGTAATGAAATAGGGATGCCCATAGGAAATAAGTAGGACTAAATTTAGATAGATAACCTTGAAATTTTAGAATAATAAATCTTAACTATAAGAAAGATGAATATGGTTTAGACCAAGGAATAGATGGAGGGTAAGAAACCCAATGTTGGGAAATAGCATGATTTGATGCGAGATTACTATCTGCGATACTATAGCAATTACAGTGCCGCGGTTGCGTTACTGTTGCTATAGTAACCGCAGTACCCTTTAAGATTTAATTATCTTTCCTAATTTATTTACCTTTCCTATTTGATTCTCCTGCTATAATTTCCCCCTTCCTAATCCATCCCTCCCTACTTGGACTGCATTTCAAATTCTTGTCTTTTCTGTCCACTCATCTTTAGTCTTTGCCTATTTTTTTTACTTACCTAGTCTAGCCTCTCTACTCATTTATAATTGTTGTGTGCTAATCGAAAGAGGGGGAGTTTTATGCGTGCAGATTTCTGAGTTCCGTCTTAAAGACATTCTCCCTCTCCGGTGGCTGTACCAATGACTAGAAAGTGCTTCGGCTATAACTCGTCCCAATTGGTGATCGTCTCTAAGGGTCTAGGTGGTGCTTCGGCTATAGCTCGACCCCGACGAGACATTGTTCCTTCCACAACCCCTCTGGTCCCGCCGCAAACCATCTTCTAGCTGCTGTCCAGAACATGCCATCCCCCTTCCAGCTATTGTCCAGCCCACGTCATCCCTCTTCCGGTTGTTGCCCAACCTTCCGGCTGTTGTCCATACTACTTCCTATTGCTGCACAACCACCGACACATGTACTAATTGCTGTCCAACCCTTCAAGGAAACCACTTTCTGCTGTCATCTAGCTCACAACCCTCCCTCCCCTACAGCCGACAACCACCTTCTAGTCCTCTTCCAGCAACTGGCCCCTCTCCTATAGTTGGGAACCAGCATCTAGGCCTGTTTCAGCAACCACAACCATCTTCCAGAGGCCGCCCTTCCCTTTTGCCACCTCTTCTCAACCGCAGCCATCTTCCATTAGCCGTCAACCCATCGTCCAACAGCCTCCATCTCCGTTCTCACCCGCGGATATTTTTTATTGTTTATGTTGTTCCTGTTTATTTGTCGTTGCTTCCTGCTTTTCAAGTGTCATGTTTGTGATCCTTTTGGAATTCAGAAATAATTTGTTTTCGTTGTGGCTTGAGTTTCCTCCGGTATCATTCAGTATCAGAGCTAACCCAATCCTAGTTTTATCGTAGGGTTCCCTAGCATCCAGCCCCACCCAAGCTATCTCATACCAAAATTTTTCTACTGTAAAAGCCTCGGCGAATGAAGTCGAAGCTCTGTAAACCCGGGAGATTGACGCTGGTGCTTACTGTCGGCGATAGTTTAGCAGCTACAGTATCGTTGTACTATAGCTGCTATAGTAACTACGGTCCCCTTTTAGATTTAATTCCCTTTCCTATTTGATTGCTCTGATCTAATTTCCCCCTTCTAATTCTTCCCTCCTCACTTGGACTGTATTTTAAATTCCTGTATTTCTTAACTACTCATCTTTAATCCTTGCCTATTTTCTTTATCTATCCAGTCTAGCCTCTACTCAAATCTTATTAATAATTGATGTGTGTTGATTGGAAGGGAGGAGTTTTATGTGTGCAGATTTCTGAGCTGCCTTAGATTTGTTCTTCCCCTCCGGAGGCTATACTCGACGACGAGAATGTGCTCTGGTTGTAACTCGTCCGCCAACTTGCAGTAACCACCGTCCAGGCCTCTTCCAGCAACCCATTTCTCAGCAGCAGCCTTTCCCTTCTACCACCTCCCCTCAGTCGCAGCCATCATCCATCATCCGCCAACTTGCAGTCCAGCAGCTGCCGTTCTCGTTGTCACCCGCGGCATAAAATGTGTTTCTTTGTCGTTACTTTCTGCTTTTTAGTTGTCTTGTTTGTAATCTGTTTGGAATTCAGAAATAATATGTGTTTCCGTTCTGGTTTGGATTTCCTCCTGTATTAAAATTAATCCCTAAGTTTTAGATGGTGCCAACTTAAATAAAATTTTCATGTTTAGTCTGATGTGTTTGTTTAGGATAATCTATTTCCCGGTGATATTTAACTCAGAATGCAATGGAACTCTAAATAAAATTTTCGTGCTTAGTTTGATATGATGATTTTCCTTTGTCCTCATAAAAAAATTTATTATACATGTATTTAAATCGGTAAGTCAGATATTTTTAACGACTCACCTCTCTTGAGCGCCTAGAGGATTTTTATTGTCTTAAGCACTGGCGCTTATAACGCCTTAAAAGGTTTTATATTTAAACATTTGCTTAATGCTTTGTCAATTTCATTAAATAAATTTATATGAAATACTATTTTCTACTCTCTCTTGTATTTTGGGATTTTAAATTATTTGACTGTACTTTATAGGTGCACGTGCCACCTTCGTGCATGCTTGATGGTGTGCATTCACAGCACTTTTTTGGATGTGGAGTCATTATATATCATACAGAAATCATTGGTTTGGCTGTGGTTGACAGAAACACCGTAGCTGTATCGGCATCTGATGTAGTTCTTTCTTTCGCTGCATTTCCTGTGGAAATTCCTGCGGAGGTAAACAAATTCATTTTCTGATTTCAACAATTCTTTTAGCTTTTTTCGACTGAGAAATGTGTACCTTTAGGTTATTTTTTTGCATCCTCTTCACAACTACGCTATTGTAGCTTATGACCCTTCTAGCTTAGGAGCAGGTGCAACCTACGTTCAAGCAGCTACACTCCTTCCAGGTAGGAATAGTGAGATGCACTTATCATTATTGCATTAGTTTGTTCATTCTAAATTTGCCCAATCTTATAGGCGAGTAATCTATATTGGTACAGTCCACTAGATTTTTCTCAAAATGCCTTTTTTTTATGCGAACTTCTGCTCAAGACAACATGTCCAGATTGCAAAATGGTGCTTAGATTATTATTTGGTTTTAGTTTTACCATTTTATAGTATCAGTGAATAAAATGGGGCAAAACATGAATTTTCTTAAATCTCTTTAGTAATAAGTTTCAAATTGTTATATTACTATGAATCGAATTTTAAACTAGACTTTGTGAAAATAACTCTAAAGGCCTTATTCGAGCATCATTTTTTATTATTGAATGCATTTTTTTGTATAGTAACTGTGCTTATTTGTGCATTTATAAGCCGTTACTTTCATAGTTATACCCAATTTTATAAGCTATTTTATCGTGGAACTCTTGATGTGTTGGCGAAAATTCGCTTTATATTCTCTTATAATACCCAAATTTGGACAAATCTATCCCTTATATTTTATTTAGGAAAGTATGCCCAAAGTTTGATTTGGGATGAAAATTATCTTATGTTGAAATATAAGGGATAATCCCTCTTATTCATGCAGATGTTTGAATGAGAATATAACTTGAACTTCTTTCTTATAAGCATCTTCTCTAGTACTTTCGTGGCTTTATTAATTGGACTGCCGCTCTTATCGCTATTTCATCTTTTTTCTTTAAGCCTTCTGCAAGTTCTTTCAATCTTCCCGTTTTTTTGCTTATAGAAGATGGTAGTTTTAAAAGATATATATATATATATATATTTTATCTAGATTAGAATCTATTCATCATCCCTTTTAACATTGACTGTCCTCTCAGGTAAAAGTAGGAAGCAGAGTTGTTTGAAAGCAATGTTTGAACAAGAGCTTTGAAGGTGGCTGTAATTTAGGTCCAAAATGAATATTGAATGAGATAAAAAAATGTTATAAACATAATGCAAGGTTCGATGTAAAGCTTGATCTAATTTCGAACACATAATGTTGTATTCAAACTTTATTTGAATCTTGTTCCATTCTATAACCTTTGGTTTGAACTACATTTGAAAATTCTAACTTAGTTCAAACTTCTATTTAGAAACCTAAGCTTGGGCATACAGTTCAAAAAAGAGATAGATTCATACTGTAAAATGAGGTTCGAAACTTGTTCAAACCTAGTTCAGATATCTATATAAACCTCATTTGACTGCTATTTGTATCGAAACAAAGGTTCAAACCTAGTTTGAGCTAACTAATGCTTTTCTTGCGGGCCTAGGCTGAATGGTTGGGTCATGACCGAGGTTAGATATTGAATTCAAATGAAATTCTAATTGAAGAATTGAGCCTCATTTTATCTCATTATTTGATTCATTAGATTTTCTTTGCTATTTATTTAGATGTTTCACTTGTTTTTGCTTATGGAGACACTGTGCATTGCCATAGCAATATAAGAAACTGGGGCTGGTGAAGAAAATGCTCTGGCTACTTAAAAGTTATGATCCTCTTAAGAGAATAAAGAACCCTCTCCTTCAATCACTTTGACGCTCTTGACATTCATTTTTTTAGGGCCCTAACTCATCAACATTTGCCAAAGAAAGTTGGTGCTGGAAATGATTGTATTTCCATTGGAGGTAATATTATAAAATTTGGAATTTTTGAATCTATATTGATCACTAGGTTAGGAGTTGATTTTTTATTCGAGAAGAGTTTTGAGATGACTATTTTTCTTATAACTACCTTACACAATGAATTCAACATTTTTGAACTTGATGATGCATTAATGGAGTGCACTGTGAAGTTGTGAAAAGTTAGGACTTTGTTGTTGATGTGTTATATCACGAACTGGGGAGGGAACAAATGGTCGAATGGTAGAGTTATACTATTTAATATTTACAATAATTCATAACAATCATCCAAACAATAGAGAATTACTAAACCACAAGATTTCTAAAACAGCATTTAAGCACATAAAATTAACCAGTTTAGAATATTTAGTAAAAAAAACTTAACACGATATAAATAGTTTCTTAATACAAAATTTCATTATTCATCTTCACTTTTAAATAAATTTTTTATGTTCATCATTTAATTAAATTAACATTTTTTTGTAATAATCATTTAAACATGTTAATGAATAATTATGATTGTCATGTGTTCTAAATTTTTATGCTTGTGTTCCAACATGAATGTTGTTCATAAATGATTAAATTTGAAAATTTTATTTTATTAAAATTTTCAAATCTTTATATTTCATTTAACTGTCATCTCAAAAGCACAGCCTAAAATATTGTAACAATGAAGATTCATGCATTTTGATTATCTTTTTTAAAATATTTTTAATTTCCATGCTCATGCAGTGGTACAATGATGTCACCAGCTAATATTATAAGTGGGTGACTCTTATGATTGACTTATACATTTATTTTATTTTATTTTTTTCTTTTTTTCAATCATTAAAATATTTTTCCATACTATAAACTTTCATTTAATTTGTCCATACTATCTTATTTTATATTTGAAATCATGAATGCATTTTTAAAATAAAAGAATTGAATTTAACATATACGGAATAATATTTCACCTCAACTTTCTAAAATTTGTGTTGTAATCTAATCTTTAGTCATAACTTTTAGTTTAGCAACTATAAACATAACCATGGTTTAAAATATTTTTTTTCCAATATTTTTACTATTTTCTAAATAAAATTTAGTATTATTTTCTCCTTAATATATTCTTATTTTAATTTTAATACAAAGATCCAAATTTTTAAAATAATTATTATATCCAAAGATAAGTTGATATTAATAACCACAAATTAATCTTTTAATCCTTCAAATGAATTTCTAAATTCAATATTGCTGTTATAAAGTGTTTTATTATTGTTATCTTTCTTATTTATCCTCTTACAAGCTTACTAAGTTCTCTTTTAAAATAAATTAAGCAGCGTTTAACAACATTTCTCAAGGGGATCTCTTTCCTGATCAGCCGCGTATTGTTCTTTCAAATTTACTCCTGCTTAATTAAATTGCCAAGTATTTCTTAAATTTTTTAAGCCTACTATAAGGCCTTAATAGTTATACAAATTAAAGTAATGCTAATAGAAACTTTACTCATGTCCTTTTCTTGCTAAATCAACAATAATTTTTAATTTAGCTATTCATATATTCATCAAATGTCCATTTCTAACATTAATTCATACTAAACTTTAAATTAAAATAATCATAAATAAAAATTAATAATAATACCCTAACCTTTAATGTCGTTTCTCCTCTATTCGTCATATCTCTTGTAGAAGTTATGCCTTCTTTGAGTAGTTGCTAAATCAAACTATATTCTTCTAACGTTTTCTGCTAATACATTATAATCATCAATATTTAAGGTAACTAAATATTGTGTAATTGCATCTCTTTTTAATAGAAATTTATGGCACTTTTTTTTTCATTATAAATAATATGCCGTGTATTCTTCAATAATATTGTGAAATTTACCTCATATTATTACAGATTGATTTTCTTGAACTAGCCTCATAAATTTATCCTACATTTATCTCCTCAAGAAAAATCACAAACCAGTTCCAGAAAGTCTCCATAAACTATCCCTATCATTTTATATAGTTGGTTTGCCTCCCATTCTTTCTTCATACTATCCTCTCCATAGTCTCTTAGCTTCTTCGTCCAAAGCAAAAATAGCTAATGATATTTTTCTGACTTTAGGACAAATAATGTTGTTTAAATTCTTTTTAATACATAATATCTAGTCTTCTACTTCTATTACTCTATCAAATCCATTAAATAATGGTGGATGCACAACTTGAGATATTTATCCATGGAGGCTTTGTCTCTATTAATTCCACTGGGATGAGCTTGTGAATCTTGTACCAATTGTGTCATTGTTGCCATTATCTGAATGAAATCATTAGTATCAACAATAATATTTTGTGATTATGTAAATCTCTATATTCTCTTATATATACATTTTTTTTTAAAGGAATGGCCTAAGGCCAATTTCATTGAAATAGGGAAGATACAACATAAAGTTTTTTAGGAGAGGACCCAACAGGTGAAGTCCTACCCCTAAGTTACAAAATATAAGGATGACTTAAAGTGAGTAGGATACATAAGACATCAAAGAAATAAAACATGCAAATATGCAAATAATAAATACTAAGGAGGAGATCACCTAGTCTTTCCCCTTCCTTAGGATTTTGAGTGGAAGTCACAAAGCAAGTTTCTCTTATATATATATATATATATATATATATAGACACACACACACACACACACACACACACACACACATATATATATCCCTCCCAAATTGTAACTCCCCTTTTTTATATTAATGCGTAAGGAGCCACGTGCAGCTCTTTTTCCCATATATATATATATATATATATATATATATATATATATATATATATATATATATATATATATATATATATATATATCTTTTTTTTTTGGAAAGCTCTAGAGCCTATTTTATTGAAATAAAAGCGGTTACGAAGCATGAGGAGAGAGCCCAATAAATGGAGCCCTACCCCTACGATACAATGCTAACAAAAGATCCAAAAGATCGAACAAAAAAAGAGCACAAACAATGCCAAGAACGAGAACGTGATACTCTCGCTCCGTGCCTCAGTGATCCATAAAGTAAGCTCTTTAATGCTACTCCATTCGCAGTGAGTAACAGGTATCATCAACTGAAGTGTATCTCGAGCTTCTTCTTCCATTATATATATATATATATATATATATATATATATATAAGAAGCCCTTGGGCCTATTTCATTGAAATAAAAAGGAGTACAAAAGTAGTATTATGAGAGGGCCCAATAGATGGAGCTCTACTCATTAGACTCAAATGCAAGATTGCACAAACAGAAGGAAACAAAATACAGAACAAAAGAAAAACATGCAGATAAAGATGGTCTAATGACGATGTCGGCTAGACCCTCTTCTTCCACAGATTCTTGTAGCGCATCCATGAATCAAACTCTGAAATAACTCTCCATTACCAGGAGAGACCACGGTATCATCCAAGAGTTCTCCAAATTGAATAGTACCTCCAGCTATCTTCCTCCGCTGGGAGGTATATACTTGTCATTCTTCTGGATAGTCTGATCCGTAGTGGGAAATACAGTTGCAGTGATAGGTGCCAGCATTTGTGTAGGACAATTTTCGACTACTTGGGGATCTCCTACCCATTGAGCGGGTAGAACAACCAAGCTATTGTGAGGCGGTAGTTCTTCCTCAGTTGTCGTAGGCACATTTTCCGTCATCAAAATGTGAATGCTTGTTTCTTCCCTAGCTTCAGACAAGTCATGCTGGGGAGTCTGATCTCCCTCCATAGTGGTGGGTACCTGAGCTAATAGTATAGCTGCATCAGTAGAAGAAGGCTGAGAAGTGGCCTCCTCCTGCCTACCAGTGGCAACTACCTGAGACTTCTCCAAGATTTGATCCTTCTCAACATGTTCTGAAACAGTAGTAGTTATGACGGGCGATGAGGAAGGCGGTATACCCATTGCAGAAATGTGCGGTCCAGTAGTATTTGGACGTGGAGGTTTGAGGTTCGGATGCAAGTGGTAACACTGATGAGGAGAGTGTCCAAACATGCGACAGTGGGTACAGTAAAGAGGTACCTGTTCAAGTTCTGCTGGTTGTCAGAATCCTTGATGCTGTGTACCAATCCATATCTCTCTCGGAAAATGTAGCGTAATGTCTCGTTCTATCAGTATTCGAGCCTCAGAAGGTCGAGTCAGATGCTCTGTAGGCGGGTCTGTTTGGAGTGGTGTGTTATAGATCTTTGCAAAAATGAATAGAAGCTCTTGATCGTAAAGGTAATCCTGCGGAGTCTGGGAAGCGCAACCAAACAGGGATGATGGGAGGCTCAGTACGATGGTCGAAATCCACTGTCCATTTGAGCACTTTCATACTCGAATGAGTCTTCTAGCAAATACTTGGGCGTAATCTCCATCATCTGTTAATTGGATGAACGTGTCGCCCATCCAATCTACCAATCTTCCAACTTCCATTCAACTTCATTTGCTCAAATTTCTTTCGGATCAGTTCGAGTTTAGGATTGTCATAGAGGAACTTGCCTACTAGAACAACCGACAGGGTACAGCTAGGGTGGAGATCTGTGCCTCAATGAGGAAGATTGTAGGTTTTCCGTCTTTACAGGATGCCTTTTTGAGAAACCCAGTTTCAATGCCTTACACAAACGCATTGTGGTATCTCTGCGGGAACAAATTGGAACGTGAAGGGGCGCGAGCAGGGTTATCGCCGGCGAGGGCGTCGGCGTAAGAACGACCCGCGGCCATTGTTACGGGTTGCGCGAGTCCCACTGAAGGGTCTGCAGGAACGACCCTAGTTTAGCCGCCAGCCAAAGTAGACGACGGGACGAGCGCAGCTGTCGAGCAGAGCAACAGTTGATGGGACGAGCGCAACTTTCGAGCAGATGCCGGAGAACTGCAGCTGTCGAGCAGAGCAACAGCTGTCGAGTCAGCTGCCAGCGAAAGCAGATGACACGAGAACGGTTGAGCAGAACAGGAAGCGCGAACTCAAGGAAGACGCGAGCACCTCCCAGAGCTGACAATGAAGACGACGTGAGGGTCCAAGGAGCGGACAGTACGATTCGACGCGAATAACCGAGGATCGAACCTACGGTTCGCCATGCGGCAAAACCCCAGCAGAGCGGAACGACGACGTTGTTTATATATACATACATATCACTACCTGTGATACCTACATCAACGCCCACACCGGACACAGTGCAAAAGAATACTGATGCTGATTTAGAGCATGTCGATCAAGATCAATTGTTGGAAGGTCAGGATGCGGCCGCTGCCCTTTCTTCTCAGCCTTCTTCTATTGGAGCACTACTTCATCGTGGAGGGTGCTCAGGCTTCCCTCCTGGACGTGATTGAACAAAGGGATGAAGCGAATGTTCACAGTCCGTTGACGGAGAATGTCTACTACTACCGAGGCTTCAAACAAGTACTCGACATCGCTACTACACGTACATCGGTACCTACCGCCAGCAATCGCACTTCCTTCTATTGGTCCAGACCGACCCGCCTTCCCCGAAGAACGACAAGCGTATACCTCTCCGCTGCAAGGCTGGTCGGAGTACTATGCCACTTGGGAATCTTACGGACGACACCTACTTCTCCCGATACCCGAGAATCACTTCGTAACTCGATTATCGAACGCACTACAAAACCCATGTAAGGGGCCTCGCGACCCGTCCA